>JBBPBX010016275.1:1262-48362 GCA_038048925.1 Garcialebias charrua
ACCTGAGAACACACACACATCCTAAATCACACACACCTACTGTATGTAAATTGACAAATCACATATCACATCTCAACAGAACACATCAGAACTTTACAGCATCGGGCCGAACACATCCCCACGAAGACAGAAGGGAAGGAAAAGGAACAGAAACATAAAAAAAATATCTCCAAACATGTGGATATCCTAACTTGGCCTTTGTCAATTCAGCGAGGAAATCTACAAAACACAATATTGAACAGAAAAAGGAGAACAGACGAAAAAACATTATCATCCCTTATGTTGCTGGAGTATCAGAGAATATCAGAAGGATTTTCAACAAACACAACATCCCAATACATTTTAAACCCAACAGGACTCTAATGCCTAGTACCCACCTAATTTCTCAAAATGCTCCTGCCGCCCCCTTTTGGCCACTTGTCACGTTCCCACAAAGCCACTGAAGACCGTCTGATGACGCGCACTGGGGGGGAGGCAGAGGGGAGGGGGTCCAGCTCGTTTTCCGGGTCAGTTGTTGTGTTACTGCAGCTCCGACAGTCTTTGTTGAGATTAAAACATTTTTTTATGTTTGGGGTGATCATATGCTGGAGCGGACAGCAGCAACTGTAAAAATGCCACGTTTCTTACCGGAGTTTTGGTTCCAATTCATGGAGGCTCGATCGGGTAAGTTTAAAAAGTCCAAAAAAAGTCCCGTTGTCATTGTGTAATCACATAGCAGAGGCTCTCCCGACTGTTTGCTAGACGCGTCGAGCCACCAGAGATCGAATTTTATGACGTTGGCGGCTCGACGTAGCTCGACGCGTAGGTTGCTTTCGGACGCGCGCGTACGTGGAAAGGAACTGCCGCGTGCCGCTGCGCCGCTTCAATCACTCAAAGCGCGCCGCTTCACGGTTCGCCGCGCCTCGACGTGTCTCCACATAGACTTTGAATGTAAACCGGCCGCTTCAGCCGCTTCAGCCGCCCGACACGGGTCCGGTGGGTACCAGGCATAAGACAGAAGCTGGTGCACCCTAAGGACAGAACCCCTACACACAAACAGAGTGGCATAGTTTACGCAGTCCAATGCAGCGAGGACTGTCCAGACCTCTACATTGGGGAAACTAAGCAGCCCATTCACAGAAGAATGTCCCAACATCCCACTGCCTATTATACAAACATTATATTATTGTTCAGCATATATTGTTATATTGTTGTACACCTTTTCTTTTTACACTTTATATTTTTGCTATTTTTGGGTTAACTGGGACCTTGACGCACAGTATTCCCACCTCCTCTGGACAAAACTCAGCTGTTCACCTCCACCTCACGGACAAGGGACACTCTTTTGAGGACCAGAATGTACACATTTTGGAGAGAGAGCACAAGTGGTTTGAGAAGGGGGGGTGACGGAAGCGGTTTATGTAAAATGAGAGAAACCATCTTTAAACAGAGGAGGAGGACTCCGTTTCCAACTTTCTAAAACATAGGGAGGGCCGGCCAATGCGTAACGGCTATATAGTGCAGCCCTGGGGCTGATTCCCAGGCGTCTCACACCTATGGTAACAGAGGAGCCTCGTTTGTGAATTAGACTAACAAAGACTTTGAGAGGCCCTTGCTGTTGAGATGCGAGGTGTGATCTGTCAATTTACATACAGTTGGTGTGTGTGTGTCTTAGGATATGTGTGTGTTATCTCAGGTATGTGTGTGCATTATCCTAGCCTTCAATTTACATAGGTATGTGTGTGTGTGTGTGTGTGTCAGCTCAGCATTTATAACTTTACTCGCACAGTCTGCGCTCAGAATAGACCTTTTACCAGTTGACGTCATCACGCAAAGCTCGCCTGAAACGAGCGCTCTGATTGGACGGCAAAAAGCCCTAACCGGATGCAGGGGCTAAGCAAGGGGTCGAGGAGCTTCGTAATGATAGCGAGTTGTAATTTAGAAGCTTGTTTTCTTAAAATAGTGAACAACCGCTGGTCAAAATGCCGCTGGTCAAAATGCCTGAACATTGTGCCGCGGACACGAGAGGAGGAAACCGCACGCCCATACACATTGTCTTAGACAGGGTTGCTTTTTTGGCTACAGATGAACCGTGCGCGCGGCGGGGCTGCCTGAACCTTCACCCAGGCAGGAGCCACTAAGTCCCGGCTACACCTGATCCAGTGCGCCCTGGAGGTCCAGAACCGGCTGGACCCAGCCAGGAGCCACTAAGTCCTGGCTACAGATGAACCGTGCGCGCGGCGGGGCTGCCTGAACCTTCACCCAGCCAGGAGCCACTAAGTCCCGGCTCAAAAAATCATGCATTTACTGGTAGCTTAATGATTTTAGAAGATTCGGTTAACGGTTGGCTTATCAAACGTTTTGACATTCCACTCACCTGCTCTTCAGTGGGGCCGAAGGAAGAATCTCCTTGCATGTCGCAGGTCGAAACAGGCAGAAACCCCACACACGCAGCGGAGACCGAAGAACAACGCGGTCTCGTCGAACTAGCTAGCTGCTGCTAGCTTAGCAGCTGTCCAGTAGCATTCCGCTGCGGGAGATCGTTCTCCGCCCTGTCTGTTTCCCATATCCAAGATGTAATGTAGGAACGTAATCCACGGAGCTTGGATCATTAATGTCCATGCCAGATAAAAAACGCACACACGTTGATGCTTCGTGCCGGGGTGAAATCCTGCCTCGGTACCGGCCGGCGGTGGTACGGGTTTGCTCCACATCTTCCTTCTTTTAGTCGCTCTACTCGACTTTCCCAGAGGGACGTTGTAAAACGAACAAGTCTCACCTTCTTCTTTTACTCGTTGAAGTTGCCTGGAACAATTATAAACACAATAAAAGTCTTATTTCTCCATCGCGACCGTTGCCATTAACGACAACGTACCCGTGCTTCCGGAAAATTCTGGAAAAATGCGAGTGCGCATGCGCGATGACGTCAACTGGTAAAAGGTCTATTGAGAAAGCCTTTTGGATGAAAGGCGAAACGTCTTCTGCTACAAATAAAGTCCAGTTGCTTCTGTATTGAACACCTTTTTTGATTTTGTGCAGGACTTAAGTACTTGGGGTCCACTATCCAGGAAAATGGGGAATGTGGGAAAGAAGTGAAAAAGAGAGTCCAGGCAGGATGGAGTGGATGGAGAACAGTTTCAGGAGTGATTTGTGACAAAAAGGTGTCAGCAAATGTCAAAGGAAAAGTTTACAAGACAGTGGTGAGACCAGCTATATCGTATGGTCTGGAGACAAAGACATGGACAAAGAGACAGGAGACAGAACTGGAAGTGGCAGAAATGAAGATGTTGAGGTTCTCATTAGCAGTGACAATGATGGATAAGATCAGGAATGAGATCATCAGAGGTACAGCACATGTTAAACAACTGGGAGATAAAGTTAGGGAGACCAGACTGAGATGGTTTGGACATGTCCAGAGAGGGACAGTGGGTATATTGGTAGAAGGATGTTAGAAATGCAGCTGCCAGGAAAAAGACAAAGAGGAAGGCCAAAGAGGAGATATATGGATGCAGTTAGAGAGGACATGAAGGTAGTTGTAGTGAGGACAGAGGATGCAGAGGACAGAGTGAGGTGGAGGAGGATGACTCGCTGTGGCGACCCCTGAAGAGGGAAAAGCTGAAAGAAGAAGATGATTTCTATTTTGATGTTTTAAAAGTAGTAGAAACATTTGAAGCCACCAGTTTGAAGTTTTGAGCAGCACAACGGCTCAGTTGTTGCCTCACAGCAAGAAGGTCCTGGGTTCAATCCTCGGTTTGGCCTTGGGTCTTTCTGTATGGAGTTTGCATGTTCTTCTCGTGCTTGCGTGGGTTTTCTCCGGGTACTCCGGTTTCCTCCCACATATCAAAAACATGCATGTTAGGATGCCTTCAGGCCCAGGCCTCCCTTGCAAAAGAGATCTGTGATCTCAATGGGATTTGCCTGGTTAAATAAAAGTTTATAAAATAAAATGAACGCAATAAACGGCAAAACCTTTAACAATGATTATTGGTCACATTACTTTACATTAAATTTTTTTTCAAATTGTTGAAAAAAAAAAAACCTTCATTTAAAACCTTTATATTTACATGAGCCACTTAAAGCCTAAATAACTTTTATATTTTGTCCTATTTACTTTGAACTAAGAAAATAACATCACAATAAATATGATTGTGTGTGTGTGTGTGTGTGTGTGTGTGTGTGTGTGTGTGTGTGTGTGTGTGTGTGTGTGTGTGTGTGTGTGTGTGTGTGTGTGTGTGAGAGAGAGAGAGAGGGCACACACTCCCTATAAGCACAAACACAAGACAGCAGTAAATCCTTTTGTGAATCACTTCAGTATAAGGAAGGGTTTTGCAGCACATCCTCCACATTCCTCCGATATATATCCATCCATTAGCTTCCGCTTCCTAGGGAGGTGCTTTGGGGAAATCAAAATAAATTGACGATTACATTGTACTAACCAGTGTACTGTATTTTAATTTCTATGCACAGTATTCCCACTACAAAAAATGTAGACTACACCACTGCCTATTATACAAACATTATATTATTGTTCAGCATATATTGTTATATTGTTGTACACCTTTTCTTTTTACACTTTATATTTTTGCTATTTTTGGGTTAACTGGGACCTTGAGTACACAATTTTGTTCCACTTTCTGTACCACGTGTGATGCGAATGACAAAGAATCTTGAACCCTGAGTTTGAGCATTTTAGCTATGAAAATGTCTAGTGGCATCGAAAACTACATTCCCATTGTGAAGCATGGTGGCAACAGCATCATGGAGAAGGGATTTTTTAAATCTTTATTGTTTTCCTGCAAATTTGACTAGCGTACTACTAAAAATGGATGACAGGAGTTGCTAACAGAAAACACTTGGAATTTTTTCCTTCTTTTTTGAGTTGCTCCTTTTTACAGGGGTTGCCACAGCAAACTAACTTGTACCAAGACTTGGCAATTGTTTTTATGCCAGATGCCCTTCCTGACACAATCACATAGCTCCACAGCTGTGTGGAGCAGAGAGCGGTCATCTAGAGACCCTGGTGTAGAAGATGGTCGGGGTTAAGGTCCTTGCTCAAGGGCCCAGAGAAGGGAAAAATTAAAAATGGTGGAGGCAGGTGTGGGAGCCTCATCTTTCCCACCCACATTTTGCTGTTGTTGGCCTGGGAGATCGCATTGGCAACCTTCTGATCACAGGCTCACCTTCTCTAGCCTCTACACGAACACTCCCCGTAGAAAAAGTTTAAATAGTAAAAAAACAAAAATTAGGCTAGCAGATATTAAAACTTAAAGGAATAAAATTACCAGCATAATAGTGGTGGCCAATGCTCTTGTTTTGTCGCACATCCTCTTCAGCTGCTTCACTGGACCCATCAGAAACATTGTACTGTTGGACAAAATATAGAACATTAAAACTCTGTCTACCAAATGCTTTTAAGAAGTAGGGATGCACCGATCCACATTTCTCACTTCCGATCCGATCCTTAAGAACTGGGTATCGACCGATACCGATACTTTCCCGATCCGATACTGTTCAGGTATGTGAATCTGTACAATGAAATATTTGTACTGAGACTATAAAGTTATGTGTATTTTGGAATGTTTTCTATACTATAAAGACTATACTGTTAAAGTTTGTGAGTTTCCTGTTGTGAGTGTCTTCATTGGTTTTAACTCATATAATGTTAAGACGGCAGTCACAGAATATGATGGAACACAGGTGCTCTTTGAAGCTGGATCGGAAATATCGGCAGGTTGGATCCGATATCCGATACTTAAATTATGCTGGTATCGGATACTGGATCGGATCTGCCCCATCCCTATTAAGAAGTCTATTTTTTACAAGCATATCATGCCCACACAGAGTTAAATCACCATTTTGACTTTTACCTGCAAAGAGCACATATGTTTCCAAATGTGTAGAAGACAATAAATAGAGTGAGACCAATCCTGGGCAGAAAGAGGGCACACACTCCCTATAAGCACAAACACAAGACAGCAGTAAATCCTTTTGTGAATCACTTCAGTATAAGGAAGGGTTTTGCAGCACATCCTCCACATTCCTCCGAGCAAGAATAACCAGTAAGACCACATCAGCTCTGCCTGGACTCTCCTGTAACTAGCAGAGCAACAATAAGTTCTTAAAACTGTCATCGCCATGAAATAATCACCAAAACTGTGCATGCAGCTCCCACCACGAAACAGGCGATGAAGCCCTTTATACGTGTGGCCCAGCTTAAAGACGAGGCTTCATTCACAGTCTGTAGGAAGAAAAAGTTTTTCGCTAACTGACAACCCAGCAGGTGTTTTAGGCAATAACATTGAAAGTTTGATTGTTTTATTTTTACCTGTAAAACGTTTCTGTCCTCTCTTCGTGCCTCCTCACCACTTAAAACAGATTTTAATTTATCCATAATTCTAAGATCTTCAAAAGGCAGCTGGCAGGAAAAGAAATGTTTCCTGAAAAAACTTTTTCCGAGTTTCCTCCACTCCAAGTCAATGGAGTATGTCACATTCCTGCCGAGAGTCAGCTGGAGGAGCTGTCACTGCCTCACCTGGCCAGGTGTGTGAGGTCATGCTTATTAAAAGGCAGCACAGCGAGGA
The DNA here is from genome assembly GCA_038048925.1 of Garcialebias charrua. Classification (NCBI taxonomy): domain Eukaryota; kingdom Metazoa; phylum Chordata; class Actinopteri; order Cyprinodontiformes; family Rivulidae; genus Garcialebias; species Garcialebias charrua. The sequence continues at coordinate 7,823 of JBBPBX010016275.1, forward strand.
AGAAGTCTCACTCTGTTGTGGTTTGTTTGTTTACTGGGTTTTATGTAATTTTGTTCAAATAAACATGGGAATTTAAGTAAAATGCGTTTATTTTAGTCCCTTTCTTAGCTTTGTGGTGATTTGGGGACATTATTACAGCTTCAACTGTTTTTTTTTCCAGCAGTTTTTCAAAACATTCAAATCACTGTATAAGTCAAAGTCAAAGTCAACTTTATTGTCAGATCTGCAATATGTACTGTACAGGACATACACAGGACCGAAATTGCGTTTCTCTCAGTCCCTCGGTGCAACAGTAAACATCTAAACATTGAAACACTGAAACATATAATAATAGACATAAGCATAAAATAGTAAAACTAACACTGTCCTGAGTTTTTTTTTTTTTTGCATAGCGGTGCAAGAGCATGAAAATCCACACCAACTCTAAAACTAAAACATTAAACATTTAATGAACATAATACTGTCCTGAGTTTTTGCATACTAGCACAAAAAAAGAGTATAAAAAGTATAACTAAAATAAACTAAAGGTTTCTAGCATTGACATTTGCAAAGTGGCAAAGCAGCGTATGAGTCAATGTACACAGTATATGTATGAGGTAGTAGTTGATGTTGTTATAGAGGCAAAAAGTGGCATATGCAGTAAGGCACATTGGGCATCCCTAAATAAGACCGTTCAGAGCACACTGTATATGTACCAGCAGTGGTGTAGATATTAGAGTAGTGTAAATAAATGTAAACAGTAGTAATTACATGTAAGCAGTAGTAATAAAAGTAAACAGTATTAATAAATGTAAACAGAGAATGTAAACAGTATTATGATTATAGGCAGTGATGTAATACAGACATTAGTGCAAGTATGAGAAGTAGTGCAAACTGTATGAGCACATGACCGAGAGTTTAGTGAAAAACTTTGTGTTGAGTGATAATGTGTGAGAAAGCAAATAACATGTTGTTTTAAACATAAAAGATGAAATTATTTAATTAATTTATTTATTATTTATAAATGTATTCATTTTAAAATACAATACAAAACAATCCCATAAACGATAACATATAAAATGAAAGGTAGCAGAAAGAAGAAAAAATCTTTATTATATCTGCCCCTTTTTTCAAACAATTAGTTCGAACAATAATAACCTTCAGTAACAGAACAAAATAAAACACTGCAAAATATCACAACATGCTGATGCTGATCTGTTTTCTTGTTGCTGTGTTCATCTGTGACCATCTGTTCATACAGACTCATGTTCGTGCTGCTGTTTGTAATGATGTTTTTCTATTACATTAGGGCTTAGTGTATTTCTAGTTGATGTTTTTCTTAGTTATATCCTAGATGTTATTACTGTTTTTCTCTTACATTTTGTTGTTGGATGTAACTGGGACCCTGTGTACATAATCTCGTTTCATCACATGTACCACATGCGGTGCAAATGACAATAAAGACTCTGTCTCTGACTCTGAAAATGAATAACTCTTTCTAATTTTTCTAACTCTAATACAATACACATTAAGCTACTTCAAATATATTTTTTAACAATTCAGTTTTGATCATTTTCTTAAATGTACACATTAACTTGGCATTTTAACATCACTTCCACTTCCTGTACCACATGTGATGCGAATGATAAAGAACATTGAACCCTGAGTTTTAACATTTTAGCTATGAAAATGTCTAGTGGCATCCAGGGGTGCCGTATGGGGGGTAAAAGTTGGTACAATTCCAAGGGCCCTTGACAGGGCCCCCAGATTGGCCTTTTTTTTTTCATGGTGTGGTGGGCCCCTGATAATAATACATTAATGGTAGTAGCTTTGTTTTTACTTGTTTTAACAGTAAAACATAAATACACTGAAACAATCCCCGTCCTTTCTGAAGGAGGACGTTATTTGTCAAGCACCAAATCTGCAGGAAAAATAAGAAAAAGATGCAGAAGTTGAATGGAGGTCAGTGCACGATAAAGTCACATGATAAAGAGGAAGAGCAGAACGAGGCCAGGTGTGCAGAGGAGCAGGTCCAGAACCAAGCATCAGTTTCTGAGCTTTGCAGATGTTGACCCAGGGACCAAGGAGGAAAATACACTTTTTAAAAACTTACAGTAAAATAAATATTTTGTCAATAAAAAAATAATACAGTAATGTGGAGATTTTAAACAAAAGCCCTACAAGCATTAAAATAAAAAATCATCTAAATTAGATACTGTATATTTATTTGAGGCTGACAGTTTAAGAAGGTTGATTTTCCCTCAGAGGAACATAAATAAATAAAGTTAAAGGGTTAAAACGTCTAATTCAAATAAAATAGGTGGGGCCAAGATGGTGTAGTGGCAGGGGAACCGACTTGGGACCCGAAGGACCCAGGTTCGAACCCCAGTCACGGCATAACTTTTGGTGTGTTTGAGCAGCACACCTCATCCCAATTGCTCCCCGGCGCGCTTTCTATAGCTGCCCACTGCCCCACCTGGTGGTGATTGGGTTAAATGCAGAGTCAAATTTCGTCTTGTATGGAAACATACACAGATGACAAAAATGTGACATTATTATTATTATAATAAAGTCTGTAGTTAAATAAAACTGGTTTTTGAGTTGCATGCATTAGCTGCAAGATAAAGAATAAAGATAAATTCTTTGTGAAATGATTCTTTATTACCTGTAGATTACTGCATTATTATAAATGAATGTTATCTACAGAACTGCGTGTGTGCACTTCTGATGTTGCTCATAGTGGTCCTCAGTGTGCTCAGAGAGCTTGTGCGTTGTGTGTATGCCCAAACACGTGAAAAATTAGAGGGAACATTGGTATGTTACCACTGATTTGAGAGCAGATATATGAACTAACAATAATTTGAAGCGTGTTTGCGTTCAGAACACATGCGCACGCCACGCTTGCTTGTTGTGTCTCTGCCGACGGCGGGGCTCCTCGTTTTTTTTTTTTTGCTCCCGCAGCTCCCTCCCTCTCTTCTCTGTCTGTTGTCTGTCATCGCGGCTCTGAGCTCGCAACCCAAGTTTTATGAACCACACGTCACCATCCAACCACAGACAGGTCTTTTTCATTAAAATTACTGAACCAAGAGGCGGAAGTGACAAAATCTTAGATTTATTAACTCAAATTCAAGATCTTTTTATTGAATTTTTTCAATTTTTTTTTCACACAACAACAACAACAAAACAAACAAACAAAAAAGCAACAGTCAATTAGAGTTGTAACATGTGCATTATAATCCACACTAAAGGAAAAGAAAGAGAAAAAAAAATAAAAAAAAATAAAATAAAAAAAATAATAACATAGAAAATAATCCCTACCCAATCACTGCCAGAAGAAAAGGGAAGAAAAAAATAGAAGGTAAAATAGCCAAGAGACTGCATTAACCTGAGTGAATTGTGTTGTCAGAGAGACTGGAACAAATTCAGGAAAGGTCCCCAAACATTCTCAAATTTACCATCTTTCTGTTGGAGTGTGAATCTGATTTTCTCCAGCTTTAAACAGGACATGATGTCAGCCAACCACTGAGCGTGAGTGGGTGGAGACGGTTCTTTCCACCTTAGCAAAATAGCTCATCTGGCCAGAAGAGAGGTGAACGATATTACATGTTGTTGGTTTTTATTTAGGTTTGTCATGCCCTCTACAAGACCAAACAGAGCAATCAGTGGGTCAGGGTTCAGACGTGTATCTAGTACACGTGATAATGTCTGAAAGATTTCCCGCCAATATTTGTTCATAGATGGGCAAAACCAAAACATATGGGAGAGAGAGGCTTCAGCATGTTTGCATCTCACACAGTATGGGCTGACATCAGGATACATAGAGGACAATTTCAGTTTAGAGATGTGAGCTCTGTGCACCACTTTAAATTGTATTAGACAATGTCTAGCACAGAAAGAACTGGAGCTCACCAGTTTGAGTATGGAGGTCCAAGAGTCCTCTGAAATAGAGGAGCCGAGATCCTCTTCCCAAGCAGCTTTGATTTTATCTGAGGAAGCACGCTTCAAATCCAATAGTTTACTGTAAATGAATGAAATGGACTGTTTTTTATTTGGGTCTAGAGAAAGAATAGTGTCAACAATACTGCTATCAGTTGAAATGGAGAGGCTGGACAAATGAAGAGTAATAAAGTGCCGTATTTGGAGATACCTAAAAAAATTGGACTGGGGAAGACTAAATTTTTCACATAGTTGTTGAAATGAAGCTAAAGTGTTATTAAGAAACAAGTCATTGAAGCGTACTATACCCCTTCTTTGCCATTCTTTAAAAACAGAGTCCTGAGATGATGGTTTGAAAAGTTGGTTAGACATAATAGGGCTATAAAGAGAGAAACTAGAGAAATCAAAATATTTACGAAATTGTGCCCAGATTTTTAGTGAGTGTTTTATAACTGGATTTGTAACAGTTGTAAATGGTGGAAGCGGGAATGAGGATCCCAAGAAAGCCACGGAGGACCATTTCCCAGAACACTGTGACTCCATCTCTACCCAGTCAGGGCTGTCAGGTCTGTTGTAATAGAATGACCAGAATGCTAGACAGTGCAAGTTTGCTGCCCAATAGTAAAAGCGGAAATTTGGAAGGGCAAGACCGCCTGCGGCCTTAGTTTTTTGGAGATGTGTCTTATTTAAGCGTGGACGTTTTCCTTGCCACAGATATGATGAAATGATGGAATCTAACTGAACAAAGAATGAACCAGGGATAAAAACAGGAATATTTTGAAAGAGATATAAAAACTTAGGTAAAGTGACCATCTTGACTGAGTTAATACGGCCTATGAGGGAAGTGGAAAGCGGTGACCATCGGGATAATGCCTGCTTTGTCTGATTCAACAGAGAGACAAAATTTTCTTGATATAAATCCTTATACCTCCTCGTAACTGTAACACCCAGGTAAGAGAATTTTATCTTCTCAATTTTAAAAGGCCATTTACTAAAGTCAAGAGTCTGCGCCAGGGTATTGACAGGGAAAATTACACTTTTACTCAAGTTTAATTTGTAACCAGAATTGATTCCAAATTCCTCAAGTAATGATAAAACGGAAGGCAGCGTGTCAGTCGGATGAGAAATGAAAAGTAAAAGGTCATCAGCATAAAGGGAGACCTTGTGCTCCATATCGCCTCTCCAGATTCCTGAAATTGTGTCACAGGACCGCAAAGCAGTGGCAAGAGGTTCAATTGCCAGGTCAAAGAGCAAAGGGCTCAGTGGGCATCCCTGGCGAGTTCCTCGATGTAGACTGAATGGTTTCGATATCTGAGAGTTGGTACGAATGGTTGCGGTGGGATGTGAATAAATTAATTGCACCCATGTAATGAAATTGGGGCCAAAACCAAATTTGTCAAGAACATTAAACAAGTAGTCCCATTCAACCCGATCAAATGCTTTCTCCGCATCAAGGGAAATAACACACTGATTACCACTGATTTGAGAGCAGATATATGAACTAACAATAATTTGAAGCGTGTTTGCGTTCAGAACACATGCGCACGCCACGCTTGCTCGTTGTGTCTCTGCCGGCGGCGGGGCTCCTCGTTTTTTTTTTTGCTCCCGCAGCTCTCTCCCTCTCTTCTCTGTCTGTTGTCTGTCATCGCGGCTCTGAGCTCGCAACCCAAGTTTTATGAACCACACATCACCATCCAACCACAGACAGGTCTTTTTCATTAAAATTACTGAACCAAGAGGCGGAAGTGACAAAATCTTAGATTTATTAACTCAACAAAAGATAATAAGATACACATATTTTTTATTTTGTAGACCAGATTAGAATATTTAGTTAAGCATACAAATACTGTCATTTGTCTTGAATTTGTGCAATAAAAATAGATTAATATATGGCTTTTAGTGCATTTTTATGTTTAATTTTTAATCTTGCTTTAAATAGTGAATTGCATACTCTATGCAGACGGTTGCATGTACAATTCACTAACAGTAAATATTGTGCTAGTACCAGTATTGGACCAAAGGAAGCAAGCCTTCAATGTTATTTATGTAAAACTTTTGCTGGATCAGTTAGATTCTAGAGATGTGGCAAAAGCAGCTGTGTAGGGGGGCCTGATTGGATTTTTTGTCATGGGGCCCAATATTCCTGGCGGCCCCCCTGGTGGCATCTAAAACTACATTCCCATTGTGAAGCATGGTGGCAACAGCGTCATGGAGAATATATTTGTCAAACATTTCTTTCAGTTTTGGTGTTTTTTAATCCAACACTGTAAAAATCAAAACCTGCTTGAAACCACAGCTTGCCAAATTGTAAAGATAGAACAGTTTATTAATATGGTGCCACGTTTTAAGGACAGAGTGTGCAATCTTCTTCATTATAGAGGATCTTTGCTCGAGCTCATTCAGGGGGAAGTCTGAGATTGTCGTCATTGTATGTTCCCATACAATGGCAAAATTGCTTCTCTGCATTTAACCCATTACGCGTGAGATACACCCAGTTGGAGCAGTGGGTGTATCCGGGCAGCTATGTAAGTGCTTTCCTGAGTAAGGTCGCTATATTCAGGTTAACCAGGCTGACATAAAAACAGTAATTTTATTTGCAGTCTTTCATAATCAGAGTCAGAGAGATTTAATAATAATAATGTCTTTGTCATCTGTGTACGTTTCCCATACACAGACGAAATTCGTCTCTGCATTTAACCCAACCACCACCAGGTGGTGCAGTGAGCAGCCAGAAAGCACCCGGGGAGCTGGAGAATTAGGTGTGCACTCATAGACACCCCAAGGTGTGTAGTGGCCGGGGCGCGAACCCGCGTCCTTCGGGTCCCAAGTCAAAAGCCCTGCCACTACACCATCTTGGCTCCATTTGTCATACACACTACACGTGGTACATGAGGTGGGATGAAACTATGCACACAGGGCCCCAGTTACATCCAACAAAAACACAAATTGTAAAAAAAAAAAAAAAAACATTAGTAAGATCTGAGTCATGAACTAAGGAAATTCTAATAAAAATACGCTAAGCACCAACGATACAAAAACAATGTGCCAAAACAACAGCAGCATGAACATGAGTCTGTGTGAGCTGATGAGGACCAATGAACACAGCAACAGGAAAATAATCAGCAGCATGAGATCAGCATCATGTATAGTCAGCAGCACATAACAAGCAAGTGGCATTACAATGATTTTTCACAGTAATTTTCACAGTGATTTTTCCTAGTTAGGGATTCATGAGTCTAACAGCCTCAGGGTAGAAGCTGTTCCTCAGGCCCGGACACGGTGGGGGGAAACTGAGGTTTTGGGTATGCTAATTAGATGAAATGATTTGCGTTTACACGGGAGAATTCTAGTGTTTACATGTATCCCAGGGGTGTCAAAGTCAAATACACCGAGGGCCAAAAAAAAAAAAGTGCTACAAGCCAAGGGCCGGACTGGGTCAATGTTTATTATAAGGGGGTGATATAAGTTTTTTTCTTCTTTCTGCACTCTTTTCATTCAATGTTTTTTTTGTTTTTTTGTTGATGAATTTGTTTTATTTTGTCTCTTTTAAATGAATAAATGAATTAAATAAAATATTAAATAAAGCCTCAATAAACACTTATGATCAATAATTCATGTGAATAATGCAGAATACCATCCTGATTTATGATCAATAATCCAGGTGAATAATGCAGAATACCATCCTGATTTATGATCAATAATCCAGGTGAATAATGCAGAATACCATCCTGATTTATGATCAATAATCCAGGTGAATAATGCAGAATACCATCCTGATTTATGATCAATAATTCATGTGAATAATGCAGAATACCATCCTGATTTATGATCAATAATTCATGTGAATAATGCAGAATACCATCCTGATTTATGATCAATAATTCATGTGAATAATGCAGAATACCATCCTGATTTATGCTCAATAATCCAGGTGAATAATGCAGAATACCATCCTGATTTATGATCAATAATTCATGTGAATAATGCAGAATACCATCCTGATTTATGATCAATAATCCAGGTGAATAATGCAGAATACCATCCTGATTTATGCTCAATAATCCAGGTGAATAATGCAGAATACCATCCTGATTTATGCTCAATAATCCATGTGAATAATGCAGAATACCATCCTGATTTATGCTCAATAATCCAGGTGAATAATGCAGAATACCATCCTGATTTATGATCAATAATTCATGTGAATAATGCAGAATACCATCCTGATTTATGATCAATAATTCATGTGAATAATGCAGAATACCATCCTGATTTATGATCAATAATTCATGTGAATAATGCAGAATACCATCCTGATTTATGCTCAATAATCCAGGTGAATAATGCAGAATACCATCCTGATTTATGATCAATAATTCATGTGAATAATGCAGAATACCATCCTGATTTATGATCAATAATCCAGGTGAATAATGCAGAATACCATCCTGATTTATGCTCAATAATCCAGGTGAATAATGCAGAATACCATCCTGATTTATGATCAATAATCCATGTGAATAATGCAGAATACCATCCTGATTTATGATCAATAATCCAGGTGAATAATGCAGAATACCATCCTGATTTATGATCAATAATTCATGTGAATAATGCAGAATACCATCCTGATTTATGATCAATAATCCATGTGAATAATGCAGAATACCATCCTGATTTATGCTCAATAATCCAGGTGAATAATGCAGAATACCATCCTGATTTATGATCAATAATCCAGGTGAATAATGCAGAATACCATCCTGATTTATGATCAATAATCCAGGTGAATAATGCAGAATACCATCCTGATTTATGATCAATAATTCATGTGAATAATGCAGAATACCATCCTGATTTATGATCAATAATCCAGGTGAATAATGCAGAATACCATCCTGATTTATGATCAATAATTCATGTGAATAATGCAGAATACCATCCTGATTTATGATCAATAATCCAGGTGAATAATGCAGAATACCATCCTGATTTATGATCAATAATCCATGTGAATAATGCAGAATACCATCCTGATTTATGATCAATAATCCAGGTGAATAATGCAGAATACCATCCTGATTTATGATCAATAATTCATGTGAATAATGCAGAATACCATCCTGATTTATGATCAATAATCCAGGTGAATAATGCAGAATACCATCCTGATTTATGCTCAATAATCCAGGTGAATAATGCAGAATTATAAACGCTTCTTTCATAACTTCTCCATCGCTGAAAGACTTCTTATGTTGAGCCAGGATGCAGCTAACATGGTAGGAGGCGATCGTAGCAGATTTACCTTTTGTGCTGGGCCGAGTGAAGGTCGATTGCTGGGCTGCAAGCTTGTGTTTTAGCTCCCGCACTTTCTGAGTCTGTAAATAACTTTTAGGAGGGAAGTCTGTCTCACCGTTTGTGCATCGTCTTGAAATGGCGCTTCAAGTTACACTTTTTGGGCAAGGCAACGCTCGAATTACAGATGAGGCAAATAGACTTCGAATTAGAATAAACAAAAAAAGACTCCTCCCACTCTGTGTGAAAATAATAAGTTTTCGTTTGCTTGTTCGCTAGTTTTCCATCCATGTTTTCTGCGTACTGACATTCACTCCACAGCGCTCTCACGCACCGATAGCTCCACTGCTGTCTTAAAGTCTCGTGAGTCACCGCACCCAAAACTTGCGAGACTATGTCTGTGAGCATACAAGATGGGGAGGGCTGAGGAAAGCGTTGCTGCGCATTGGAATATCGTCACTCCTCCCACCCCCCACCTTCACCACTTCTGCCGGAGTTAGAATGAAGCTTAGCAGCGGACATGTCACCTCCACCACTTCTGCCGGAGTTAGAATGAAGCTTAGCAGCGGACATGTCACCTCCACCACTTCTGCCGGAGTTAGAATGAAGCTTAGCAGCGGACATGTCACCTCCACCACTTCAGCCGGAGTTAGAATGAAGCTTAGCAGCGGACATTTCACCTTGTTAACAGCTGAGAGCCGGCTGCCAGTGTTCTGTGGCTTGCGGGCCGGCTCTAATAGTTATTAAATATCATCCAGGGGGCCATAAATAATTGCTTTGCGGGCCGGATCTGGCCCGCATGTGATGTATCCGCTCGAATCTCCCCCCTTTCTCATGAATCCCCCCCTCTGCTGTAGTTACCATGCCGGGTCATTAGTTGGCGCTATGAATTTTTGCACCTTCACCTAATGTGCATGCGTGCTGCTTCCGTCTGCAGGCAGACTGCTGCTTTCTTCTGGGCTAAAAGTTCAGCTAACAACAACTTAACAACAAGTTAAAGCTGGATGTTGGATAAGAGTAGACAGATTTAACGCCAAACGGGGCTGATGGGGTTTGCATCACCTTTAACTTTACCTTAAAAAGAACCACACAAGAAATACAAGAGTAAGTTTCAAGAAGCAGACTTTGCAAATGGGAGATCACTTCAAACTCGCTTGGAGCCAGGCTCAAACGTGTTTGAAGCAAGTCCGAAGTGGTCAGTGCGTGCTTGGCTTTTATTCTCTCAAAAGTAGGATAATGATGAGTAACAGGAAGGTAGTTTCAGATAGCACATGGAAAACGTGGTAGTGTAGTGGACCTACCCAGGGTCAAACTAAGGTTTTTGAACTGTCCAGTGATGACCTTTACTGACCTCTCAGTAAAGCAAGACATTTACCACAAAATCATTCCATTAGTTGTAATCTGAGAATATAGTCATCAAAAGAGACTATTTCTATCTTTGATTTTATTCTAATGTAATCAAAAGAATAACTTTTGTCATTTTCATGATATATGTTATATGCTGTTATTCTTTAAATGTGAAACATCAATGTGTCATTTCTGCAAGTGAAAAGGTGTCAAAGTTCAGCTAAAATGTCAAACTGACTTACACTGAAATTGTTTTTGTCGAGTTTCAGCTAAAACTCTCATCTAGCGTCTGAAAGTCTCTCACTCAGATACTTTTCCTAAACAATTTCCTTCTCTGCGCTGAATTTCACCTTGAATAGTGATAACAAGTGGACCAATGAAAAAGAGACAAGTTTCTCTCCTCTCTGTTCCTTTTTAAGTTCTAAGCTGTTGCTGGAACGGCAGAGTTTCTGGGAGCTTCAAAGACATGAAGACGTCCCAAAGAGCTGAATGAATGCCTGTCACCCGCCAAGGACAGTCATTCGGCTAAGGACTAAATAACAGGCTGTTATGAGTCCACTTCGAACGAGCGCAAGCTCAAAACTTTGTTTATTCCTTCCTGGAATAAGTTTATCTTGAAGTCAGAGGCCAGGAGCTGACATATTCTCTGATGACCAAGCGGAAACCAGGAGACGTTGAAACGTAAACTAGAACCAGTTTTGGACGTGCTGGGACTAAAGGACTCTGCGCATCTGAAGGCTGGTGTCATTTCTTTATCAGACTCGTCGAAAGGTAAAGAGCTGTTTACAAACGTACCTGGATTTTAGCAGAAGTCGGATGGAAGTGTCACTTTTGGTATCATGCTCAAGATAATTTCCTTTAAACCATCTCCCATCTTCCTCCTATCTTTTTCTCTCAATCTAAGCTGGAAACTATTTTAAGCTAAAGAGCCCTCAGACTAAATATGTTTAACATCCAATATTGAAGTCTGTTGTGTTAAATTTAAGTGTGCTGACGTATTAAATTGAAAGAAAGTGAAATCATGTCAATCAAGTGTAATGGTGTTAATTTAGTTGATTTATTTTAAATAAATGGTAGTGTCGCCTGGCATACCAACTAAGTTAACGTCTTTGTCACTTAATGGCTTTGTTTATTTATCCATCATAAAGATCACAGAAATATTGGGTAAACTGAAAAAGAAAAGAATCCGTGAAATTACTATTCAATCTGAATAAGTAAATTAATTAAGGATAAAGAGGTCAGCTTAATACTGACCCCTGTTAAAATCCTTTAGTTACATCTGGGTGGCACTATATGTGTTTAAAGACACAATATATGGTCTCCCTCATGTTTCCTTCATCTGGTGGCCGTACGAGTTTTTCTGAAAGTTTATTGATAAATCTGTGATCTCTCATGAACTTGAAACGTTATGTTGGCATGATTGTTCCAATTTTTGGACTCTGAAGGTGATAATTTTTGGCTGGGGTGTTCAAGACAGGCAGATTCTGCATGTTTTTATCATTTGAAGCTGAGAGATTGTTATTGTTCAACTCATTAACACGCTGTGGGAAGCTTTTAGGTGAATTTGTCAGCCCGTGGTCTGTGGGGGTTCTGGTTCCGGTCCAGTTCACACAGACTCCTGTACAAAGCTTTGTTTGACCGCCGTGTCAAAAGCCTGAAAGCTATAATTAACATCTAAAAGATCGCTGTGCTGGTATTTTACATATTAGAGCAGGTCGAAAAAGCATATTACTGTTAGAACGTTGTCGGCTGGGTTCTGTCAGACCCGTTTCCTGCTCCATTAAAAAGTGGACCGGAACCGACCTTAAGTGGCTCCGAGCGAGTCCGTGTTTGTTCTGCAGCTGCAGTGCTGGGTTACTAAACGTAGCTAAGTCGTGCCTGTTTTAATTGTGATTGCCACGTTTCAGAATTTTGGGAAGTTAATTTGAAGCGTTTGAGTTGTTTTAAGGGTCTGTAAAGTTGCGTTCTATTGTGCTAATAGGTAGCGTTAAAGGCTACGTGTACACGTTTGTTTATGAGCTGTGATTGGATAAAACGAGAGCTGTGAGCTGTCAATCACTCGTAGCGAGCGCTGATTCGCTGTAGTGGGAACGCACGCCGTTGCGACCAACCCACTTTGTCGTCATTTCCGGTACTGCATTGGTCGAAGGTAAGAAACTACATTCACCATGAATGCTTGGAATGAACTACAAACGCTGTGATTGATTGGTTGACGTCACGTATCTGTTTAGCGAGCTCCGCCTCGCTCAACGGAAGCTGGTGACGCGCTGCGTCGACCCGCCTACTTGTGTCGTCATTTCCAGGTGCACTTCGGGTGACAAGCAGTTCACACACTCACAGGACAAACGGAGATTTCACTGAGAGTTTAAAAACTCATTTAAAGCCATCTAAACTGTCTAACAACATAGATTTGTCTCTGACAAGAACGTGGTTCGAGCGTTTATCACTGATACACTAGAAACTAACTCTGAAAAGGTTGTTTTTAGTTTAAATACTGAATAAACAAAATCAGTCTCCTCGTGATATCATTAAGTCTCGAAGCTGCCCCCTGTTGGTTAAAAGACGTTGACAGATGAGTTTTCTCAAAAACATCATAAAAAAGTCAGCATTTTTATGGTGAGTTACCAGCTTTTAAATTTGTTCTGTACACAAACAATAGCTCCTGTTTATTTTAAATAAAATATTTAGAATAACAGAGGTACAGACAAACATTTTTGCTTATTTTAAATACGAAAGAATTTAAAATAACAAACAAAAGTACAGTTTTCACTCCAGATAACTGAAAAAAAATTCCTTTCTCTTCCTTCTCTCTGACACATCATCTTCCAGTTATCCTGTGTACATTTAAACTTTCCTGTTTATTTCAAATAGTGAAAAGTTTAGAGTAACGAATACAGAGCATCTTTTATTTTTATTTTCACTGAAAATCCAGATAAAAGATGGCAGGCACAGAGGGTGAGACCCCTGACACCACTGATACGGGGCAGCCTGTGCCAACTGAAGGCCACGACCCGACCAAAGCAGATTGGATCGAACATGCCTTATTTTCACTCACAGGGTCCATCACAAACTATCATGAAGAGACACAGTTGATGGAGGAAGCAGATGTGGACAGAGCATTAAAAACTGTAACAGCTGGAACCACAACGGCTGAAAAGAAAGCAGACAGAGATAAACGTTTGGCTAAATTAAGCCTTCTGTTAAAGGCCAAGCTAGACTTTGAAACTGTTGCACGCTGGGCTGTCTCTACATCATGTTTAACAGCACAAATGGAGGTTGCCACTTTACAGCAGGAGGTAAAGAGTTTAACACAGTCGAGTATTGACAGCACTGAACAAACGCGTAATCTTTGCACAATGTTAAAAAGGGATTTTGACCAATCACAAGGTGAGTTGGAAAAATGTGTGGTGGAGAGGGATAAGTATTACCATCAGTACAAGTCGCTTCAGGCGGATTGTGGACAAATGCACAGACACCCTGGAATCATTATCACTACGGTACACAAGGCTGCAAGATGATTATAGAAAATCACAAGAGCAGCACATGATGTTACAATGTGAAAATGATGGGTTAAGAGTCCAACTGAACAGTTGTAGAATAGAGCGTGCATCAGCAATGAACAAACTCTTTGAAGAAGAGAGAAAATGTTTGGATCTCATGAGTAAACACCTTGAGAATCCACCGCCTCCGCCGCCCCCTCCCATACCTGATGACCCACTCCCTCCTCCACCGCCCCCGCCCATGCCCGATGCACTACTCCCTCCGCCACCACCCCACCTCCACCTCAACAGACATTTGCTGGGACAACCCAATGGCAGGTACCTACGTACCCCATGTCTACAGGTGTACCTGGTGCGCAGACGGGTGGGTATATCACTATTAATGGCTCTCAATTCGCTGTCCCAATAGAACGACTCCATAAAATTTCCCAGTTCGTTCAACGTTTTGAGCCAGGGCAATATGGTTCAACTGAAACCGATACCTATCTGAAAGACATTGAGTTTAAACTGGCATGCTATCCGAACGCTACGGTTGACGATAAAATCAGTTTGATCAAACTCACCACAAACAGGAAAGTGCAGCACTTCATTGCGCGTCAACCAGTCGCCATTTTGAAGGATTACAAACTTTTCTGCGAAACTCTACTGCAAGAATATGCTCCTCGCATGGGAGACGTTGGCTACCAAGCCGCATTGAAAATCACTCAGGGGCAGAATGAACATCCAATCCCATATTATGACAGACTTTTCGAAGCCTTTTTTGGCGATCGGAATGAGCCAGGGATGGAGGATGAACGTGATTTTAAGTTTCTTTTTATGAACAATCTATATTCAGAGATTGGTTCAACGGCCAACCTCATGGCCGACTACAGAGAAAAAACCATGCGTGAATTAAAGGAGTGCGCTATACGTGTTTTTGAAACATACAAGCGACACAAGAAACCAGTAGAAGTGTATCCAGGTGAAAAGGTCAAATACCAAACGCTAGACCTTGAAGGAGCAAGAGCGCCAGCTCACTCTTTTAAGGAAGGCGAGAATAAACAAAATTTCCAACCTGACAGACCGCAAAATGAAGGTGTCCGCTGGAACAAAGACCAAAAGGGGTCCAGAGACCCTAAGTGGTACAGGCCGCATCAAGAGGAAGAACCCCATCATCAAAAAAGGGGGGCATTCCAAAAGAAAAAGAAATATGGGTCCCAAGGAGACTCATATGAAAGAGGGTGGTCCCAGAGGGGACCCCCGAGCAATGCGCCAGCTCCTGCACCTCAAACTGAACAGTCTGGGGCGAGGAAAAACCCACAGAAGTTCCAGAAAAAAGGCCCTAAACCTCTGTCCTCAGAAGAGATGGAGAACATACGTCGGTTGTTAGAAAGTTTGAAAAAAACAAACAAGGAAAACAAACCTGGAGTAATGTGTAGCACTATCATTGATAGTGACTCAGAACACACAAATAACAGCAATGCCACAATTGCTGACAGTCACCAAGATACTGATGGTCAGGATGCTGACAATCAGGGTACAGACAGTCAACAAGACGTTGATTGTAACCATGACATCATTGTTACAGAGTCCGAGAGCCCCTCATCAGAAAAAGGGGGGGAAAGCTCACTCACCAAAGACAATGACTCGTCACAGACCGATCACTCAGACCCATGTGTGACTGCACTACCAGTACAGGTGAATGAAAATCACACAGACAATGGTAGACGTAACAAACGTCGGAAAAAACCTGATAGGTTCCTGTGTAACATTATCAGGAAGGGGCCCGCTAAGAAGGCTTACCTGTCAATCACTTTAGAAGGGGTCCTCACAGAAGAGGCCCTCCTGGATGGTGGGGCTGACATAACCATTATGTCTCCCACACTGTTGAAGGAGCTACGGATAGCCGCTAGCGGTGTTGACAGGGAAATACCCCTCAAAGAATGTGCTGTAGTATTGCAGGGACTCTCAGAGACGAGAACAACCCTAACAGCTATAGCCATGGTTCATATGCAGATTGGTGAAATGACGCTATACCACCCGGTACACGTGTCCGCCGTTGACTCATTCCCATTTTTGGTCGGCCAAGACTTTATAAACCGCTTCGACGCGATTATAGATTATGGCGATCAGACAATGTGGACCAGAGTGAGCCAACCACTGCCAATCGATATGCCTACACAAGGTGACACTGACTGTCTAACAGCAGGTACCGCGGAAGGCACAAAGGGATCCTCCAACGAGAGCACAATCCCGGTAAGTGAACCTTTAGCAACAGGTGAGGCAGAAAAGGCCCAACAAGAGAGCCTCCTCTGCGAGCTGAAACAGTCAGCACTCACTGAACACTACCTACCACAGGTAGTCAAAGGTGTTGAGATCCAAGGATCCCACACCGATGATGCTGTTCTGTCTCCTTGGACGGAGAAATCAGCGATCAGCCAAGCTTTCTATGGAACCTTGGTTAAAAAACAGTTGGGTCTAGAAATGAACAAAAAGGCTTTCCGCTTTTCGTTAGACCCCAACGATAAACAGGTAATGACCGCAAAAGGGATCATTGACCTGAAACTAATCTGGAACCAACGAGAACTGGATCACCCGTTCCTCGTGGTCCCGAACTTACCACATGCAACCTACATAGGCTCCGACATTTTGGTAAGATTAGGTGTCCGAGTGGACATCAACAACAATGTACTGTGGTCACTAGACACAGCCACAAGTGACTCTCCTGTGCTAACCACAGAGAACCTTAAGGCTGGACAGACCATTCCAGAGGTCTGCCAGATTGCTAACAGCCATAACACTGCGGTACCACCTCAGGTTATGAACAAGCCGGTGATGTGTCACATCATGAAAGGACAAGCTATTAGCACAAAACAGGCATACTTTCAACCATCTCCTATGTTTTTCAACTTAGGACTGTCCATGGAGGCCACATGCCAAGTGACCCTCGACTGCAGAACCACGACTGTTGCTGTGTGCAACACAAGCACAGAAGAGGTACTGATCCCAAAAAACACACAGCTAGGATGGTTGATCTCTACTGATTTTCATGATTTTGAGCTAAGCATTCCATTTCTGGGAGGACTCCCAGAAAACTTGATCCCAAATCAACACACGGGGCAAGTCTTGTTCACGAAACCAACACAGGCCATAGCTCTTTTCTCCCCCACTGAGTCCGACCAGGACACTGTCCGCAGGTTCGGTTTCAACAAAGGAGACAGTCTATGCCCCCAAACTTACAGTGCACTACCTGTTGACAGGTTTTACGACACTGAAGGGGACTCACTGGAGCTCCCCAAAGAACAAGAACCCCTCTCAGTTGCTTCACAGATTGACCAGGTGGTCGCCCAAGCCGACGCCCTGAAAACTGATGAAGAAAGGGACAAACTTCGCAAAGTTCTTCTAAAATATGAGAAATCATTCTCAACTGACTCGATGGATTGTGGGTTGACCACGCTCCACACAGTGAGCATCCCAACCCCGCCTAATGCTCCCCCTGCATTTGTCAGACAGTACAAGATTCCTCTGGCAGCACATCAACCTATCAGAGAAATCATTAATGACCTGTTAGAAAAAGGTATCATCCGATACTGTAACAGCACTTACTCTGCGCCTTTATGGCCGGTGTTAAAACCAAATGGTAAGTGGAGACTCACTATAGACTACCGAAAGCTAAACAAACAAGTTCCCTTATCCAGATGGCCTATGACGCAACTCCAACAGGAACTGCCCAAGGTCACCAATGGTAAGTACTTCTCGACCCTCGACGTCGCCTCTGGTTTTTGGACCATCCCTGTGCGCGCCGAGGACCAGTACAAACTAGCTTTCACTTTTGGTGGCCGTCAATACACCTTTAACAGGTGTCCCTTTGGCTACGCTAACTCACCTGCAGAGTTCAACATCTTCTTGAACAAAGCATGTCCTGACGCCCACGAGCGTGGGACACTGATTTATGTGGACGATGTCCTTTTGAGGCAGCCAACACTGGACTCACATTTGGCTGAGATCGACCACGTTCTGAATCAACTAACAACTGCTGGTGCTAAGATATCACTGTCAAAATGCCAATGGTGCAGAACCAAAGTGGACTACGTTGGCCTACTCGTAGGTCCAGACGGAGTACAACCACAGCTGACTCGCACCCAAGGCCTCGACAATCTCAAAGTCCCCACCAATCTCAAAGAACTACAAAGTTTTCTGGGCGTGTGTAACTACTCGAACCAATTCATCGAAAACTATGCGGACCTTGCGAAACCACTGACTGAACTCCTTAAAAAAGACGTACCATTTGTTTGGACTGACAAACAGCAACAGGCAATGGACGCTCTTATAAACAGGATCAAGTCAGCCCCTTGTTTAGTCTACCCAGACTACAACAAAGAGTTTTACTTGGAAGTGGGCTTCTCAGCTCATTGCATAAGTGCAGGTCTGTACCAGATACACGACAGAGACAAACGTGTAGTAGCCTACGCCAGCAAAACGATGGCAGGCCCCGAGTTGAGATTCTCAGACTGTGAGAAAGCTTTACTGACCACAGTGTGGGCAGTTAAACATTTCTCCAGCTACATTGGTGGACAGAAAATCATTGTGGAAACACAACACCAGCCAGTGACTTTTCTTAACAGTGAACGCATCAGAGATGGTGTGGTGACAAACTCACGTGTTGCAACGTGGCTCATGGCGCTTCAAAGTTTTAACCTAGACATACGTTATGGTCAAAACAAGAAGTCTCATCTGGGGACGGACTTGGCAATCTGCCAGAAGTGTACACAAGATGTACCAGCCACCCAGCCGCCGGTTGAGGTAAAACCCCCAGTAACTGTAGACCCAAATCACCACTTCTTTGATGACAATATCTGCAAAGATATGACAACATTGTACGTGGATGGATCTTCATTCCTCCGCGACAAAATCTGCAGAGCAGGTGTTGGAGGGGTCCTCCTCCAAGACCAAGAGCAGATAACTTTCAGCTACAAATTAGGATCTCAGACTTCTCAGTACGCTGAGATTGCAGGAATCCTAATAGCTCTCCAGATGGTAGTAGAACGCTCCATCAAGACGCTAGTCATCTGCACTGACTCTAACTATGCTCGTTTGAGTTTCGCTTGTCACCTCGCTGTGTGGAAACAGAACGGTTTCCTAACAAGCGACAGAAAAGTGGTCAAACACAAAGAGCTTTTCATAGCGTGTGATCACTTGGTGACATCACACGACTTACAGATCTACTGGAAGAAAGTTCCAGGACATTCTAGAGTCCCAGGCGATGACAAGCACTACAATGACATTGCAGATTCCTTAGCCAAAGAAGGAGCCGACGAAGGTCCTCTATGGTCCTTCGACCCCTCCTGGTTAATCAAGACTCTGTCAATACAACCTACAGTCAGGGTAATGGCAGTCACACGTGCACAGGCCGCAGCCAGACCTGCTGACAACGCAGTCTCTGTACGACCCGCACTGACTGACCCAGACATCATCCAACTACAGAAGTCGGATCCTGCTATCAACTCCATGATACTGTACCTGACTGATCCGGAGAAAAACACTCCGTCTAAAGACGAACTGGATTCCGATCCAGACCTTAAAGTCCTTTATCAGCTGCGCAAACAGCTAAAACTAATCAAAGGCATCCTAACTTTCGCTCATGGACCAACGTCCTCACCTGTGTTCGTGGTTCCCCATGAACAAAGGGGGGTGATGTTAGTTCATGCCCATGATCTCCCGTCCGCAGGACACAAAGGAGATAAAGCCACGCTGACGGCATTAAAACAAATTGCCTATTGGCCTGGAATGAAAAAGGATGTCAAGGACTACATTGAAGGGTGCGTGGTCTGTGGCCAGTTTCAGCCAACCAGACCACTTCACAGAGCACCACTGCAAAGCAGAGGCATTGCATTCCCATGGTCTGACCTCCAGATCGACTGGGTTGGACCACTCACTAAGAGCTCTAGAGGAAATAAATATTTTCTCACGGTAACCTGTGCATTCACCAAATGGGTAGAATGCCTACCAGCTCCTAACGACACAGCACAAACCACTGCTATGTTGTTAATGAATCATATATTCTCAAGGTTTGGACTTCCCCTTCGGGTGAACTCAGACCAAGGTACACACTTCACAGGTGAAGTGATGAAAGAACTGTGGAAGACGCTAGGCGTCAAGGCCAACTTTCATGTCGGCTACCACCCACAGGCTTCAGGCCAAGTAGAAAGAGCAAACAGAACTGTGGTGAGTATTTTGAAGAAATACGTGGCTGCAAACCACAAGGACTGGGACGTGAAACTCCCTCTGGTCCTCATGGCCATAAGAGCCACTCCACACACATCAACTGGCATCTCTCCCTTCGAGATGATGACCGGTCGACAAATGACTCTCCCTCTACACCTGTTGTACCAACCAGGCGACGCCGCCATGGCGACAGCCTACACCACACAACAATACATGAAAGATTTGAATGTACACCTCAGAAACACTTTTGCTTTCGCCCAGAAAAACCTGGAAAAATCTGCTGAAGGACGTAAGGCGTACTACGACCAAAAGGCCTCTCACAATGAACTCCAAGTGGGAGACAGAGTCTGGTACTATACGTTCGCCCCAGCAACCGGGAAAGGAGGGTCCGAGACCGGAACTCTCGCCCGCAAACTAATGCCCAGGTGGACTGGACCTCATCTGATAACAGACAAAGTGTCCTCAGTCGTCTACGAAATCAAAATCAGCAAAGGCCGCAAAGAGCCAATTGCTAAATGGGTACATCGAAATCAGATCAAACCTTACAAGGCGTTCAATGACTCCACAAAAGACAAAGATCTCACAAACACACCGACTTCATGGGATAATAAGGTCGTACAAACACAAGTTAGTAAATAAACTAATCAGGTTTAAACTACCATATTTCCCACCCTATAAGTCGCATTGTCCAATTTGAACTTAGAAACGCTAAGCCTAAAACCCACAACAAAAAACTAACCTTAACAACCGTTTAAATCCACGAGATTTAATTTGACCTCGGTCATAAAGTTGAGACCTGTTTTTCTTGTGTGTTGCACTTTGGAATCTGACGACAAGAGTGTGTCGAAGCAGTGAAACGTTGTTTCCTTGTTGTTTAGTCATTACTGTTGTCGTTAGTTGAGATATTGTTTGGTTCTGAACACTCCCAGCCAAAAAGGTTTTGTATTAACATTGGTTAATGAATGATATGGATTTAACTATGCCAACATACAGTTCGTTTTGTTAAATCTCAATCGTCGAAGAGCCAATGTAGTTTAAAGCTACTCAAGGTACCATAAACTACACTGGTCTCATAATTTCTAAATTGAACCGATTCGATCGTTTCTATTCTAGATTATCTATTCATTTTGATGAGTCTCGCCATAGACTTCAAAATTTATTAGGAATACCAAATCCTACGTCGTTCGTCTAAAAGACAACAGACATTTAGATCAAACTATATTTCATTTTTCTATTTTAGTTTAACCTAAACTAAGTAATGAATGGAGGAATAGTTTGGAATTAGAGGCCTTCGTTACAGAAGCCCTCCAAAATTTTATAGGTACAAATCCCTATACAGGGAACCCCCGACCTACGAACGAGTTTGGGACCTAAGAACCGTTCGCAGCTCGATCCGTTCGTAGGTAGGGGGTGAAAATTATATTTAAAAAAAAAAATTATTCATTCATTCATTCATTCAACCTTTATTTATCATGCTAACGGAGCGCGCGCACACATTTAAGCATGTAAAGTAGTGTACTGTAATGTTAAACATTGCTATTCACATTTACAGAATAAATAAAAATATATTTTCTTACTTTGAGATGGTCAAAGCCGACATAGGTTGCCATGCGTTGATTGTTTTCGGGCCAAGCAGCGCGGGGGCCGGCAAGCCACCGCAGCTGCTCCAGACCTGTGTTAGCTAGCTGGCTAGCTTCTGCTAGCCAAGCCATGAGCTAGTGTTGGAGCGGCGGCGCGATCAATCTGCAGCTGCTGCTCCAGCCGCTGCTCCAGCCTGAGACGTCCACAGAGCTATTCCAGCTAGTAATTAATCCATATGATGCGATCCTGGTCACCAGTGTTCAAAAGGCCGGCTCCCGTGTTAGCTCCAGTGTTAGCTCTGGAGCTAGCCAGGCCGGAGGTGTAGCCAGGCCGGCCGGAGGTGTTCGCACGGCGGCCTGGCACGATCGGCGATAAATCCGCTGCTGCCTGAGACATCCACAAAGTTCACAGAGACGTTTCCAGCTAGTAATTAATCCATATGAAGCCATCCTGGTCACCAGTCTTCGTCCGGCTCTCGGCAGCTAACCTAAGATGGCGTCCGGTGTTCTACATTAATTTGTGACCGGAGACCCCAGTGACTGAACCTAAAATAGCGTCCGGTGTTCTACATTAATTTGTGACCGTGTAAACTGAAGACCTACTTCCTGTTGCCCAAGATTGCTCAAAAATTGCTCAAAAATGATCAGAAATGATCTTTTTTATCATAATTATTATTTATAAAGCCTTTAAAACAACCAGAGCTGCAACAAAGTGATGTACACATGAAATTAAGAACATTTAAACACAAAAAAAAAAAAAAAAAATTTTTTTTTTTTTTTTTAAATTCATATTTTTATTAAATATGATATGTTCGTAGGTCCCGTGGTTCGCAGGTCGATGGGGTCGTAGGTCGGGGGTTACCTGTATATGATTTTACAGAATTGATCCACCCCTTAATTGGTAATTGTAGCTGATCTAAACCATGATAGCTTACATACCAGGTGCATATAGGTAGGGCCTAATGTAAAATCCCAATCATAAGCCCACCTAAAAAACCACATAATTGCATGACACATAGAACCAGAGTGGCACTGACTGGAAACCAACCAGCCAACAACCTTCGATGTGGGGACCTGCAGCTCCAACGCTTGGTCTTCAACCTCCATCCAAGGGTCGCCTCCTCTGCGTCAATCGAGGGATCCCCTCTACATGCTGATTATAAAACAATTGTTGCTGATGAAATCGCCAACTCTAATCGATATGGAATTATCGTTGTGGAATTACCGCTGTGGATTATAAGACTTTGTTTTCCAAAGGATCACAGACTTTGTTTTCCAAGAGTTAACAGACTCAGTTTTCCAAGGGATTACAAGCTTTCCGCTATGGGATTACCTACAAACAGTATGGAATTTCCAAAAACATTATGGGATTATAATTTTGATTTTTCTTTTCCACTTACTGGATTACTTCAAGATCAAAGACAGTTCAAGGTTTCCTTTCGTGTTGGACCCCATCCCCAAGGACTGGCGATGGCTTCCAAAAGGGGGGAGATGTAGTGGACCTACCCAGGGTCAAACTAAGGTTTTTGAACTGTCCAGTGATGACCTTTACTGACCTCTCAGTAAAGCAAGACATTTACCACAAAATCATTCCATTAGTTGTAATCTGAGAATATAGTCATCAAAAGAGACTATTTCTATCTTTGATTTTATTCTAATGTAATCAAAAGAATAACTTTTGTCATTTTCATGATATATGTTATATGCTGTTATTCTTTAAATGTGAAACATCAATGTGTCATTTCTGCAAGTGAAAAGGTGTCAAAGTTCAGCTAAAATGTCAAACTGACTTACACTGAAATTGTTTTTGTCGAGTTTCAGCTAAAACTCTCATCTAGCGTCTGAAAGTCTCTCACTCAGATACTTTTCCTAAACAATTTCCTTCTCTGCGCTGAATTTCACCTTGAATAGTGATAACAAGTGGACCAATGAAAAAGAGACAAGTTTCTCTCCTCTCTGTTCCTTTTTAAGTTCTAAGCTGTTGCTGGAACGGTAGAGTTTCTGGGAGCTTCAAAGACATGAAGACGTCCCAAAGAGCTGAATGAATGCCTGTCACCCGCCAAGGACAGTCATTCGGCTAAGGACTAAATAACAGGCTGTTATGAGTCCACTTCGAACGAGCGCAAGCTCAAAACTTTGTTTATTCCTTCCTGGAATAAGTTTATCTTGAAGTCAGAGGCCAGGAGCTGACATATTCTCTGATGACCAAGCGGAAACCAGGAGACGTTGAAACGTAAACTAGAACCAGTTTTGGACGTGCTGGGACTAAAGGACTCTGCGCATCTGAAGGCTGGTGTCATTTCTTTATCAGACTCGTCGAAAGGTAAAGAGCTGTTTACAAACGTACCTGGATTTTAGCAGAAGTCGGATGGAAGTGTCACTTTTGGTATCATGCTCAAGATAATTTCCTTTAAACCATCTCCCATCTTCCTCCTATCTTTTTCTCTCAATCTAAGCTGGAAACTATTTTAAGCTAAAGAGCCCTCAGACTAAATATGTTTAACATCCAATATTGAAGTCTGTTGTGTTAAATTTAAGTGTGCTGACGTATTAAATTGAAAGAAAGTGAAATCATGTCAATCAAGTGTAATGGTGTTAATTTAGTTGATTTATTTTAAATAAATGGTAGTGTCGCCTGGCATACCAACTAAGTTAACGTCTTTGTCACTTAATGGCTTTGTTTATTTATCCATCATAAAGATCACAGAAATATTGGGTAAACTGAAAAAGAAAAGAATCCGTGAAATTACTATTCAATCTGAATAAGTAAATTAATTAAGGATAAAGAGGTCAGCTTAATACTGACCCCTGTTAAAATCCTTTAGTTACATCTGGGTGGCACTATATGTGTTTAAAGACACAATATATGGTCTCCCTCATGTTTCCTTCAGTAGTGTTCAAAACAAACAATAACGTAATGTTAAAACTTTATCTGTGATTAGTGGCGGCTCCAGAAACATTTTTCTGCAGGTGCTAAGGGGGGGCTAAGCATTTTACTGAGGATGCTATGAAGCATCATTTGTTCTTTCAGTTCTCAAGGTCAATGTGTGTCATTCACATCACATGTGGTACATATGGTGGAACGGAACTATGGATAGGGTCCCAGTTACATCCAACAAAAATACAAATTGTAAAGAAAAACAGCAAAAAAGATCCAAGACATGAAATAAGAAATACACTGAACTAAAAATACACTAAGCACTACTAGTACGAAACAATGCGCCAAACAATATCAGCACGAACATGAGTCTGTGAGAGCAGATGAGGACGAGTGAACACAGCAACATGAAATAGATCAGCAGCATGAGATCAGCAGCACATAACCAAATTGTATTACAGTGATTTGTTTTCACAGTGATAATTCAGACTAGGGGTTCATGAGTCTAACAACCTCGGGGTAGAAGCTTGTAGCCATAACGAAGGGTGAGATGGAGGAAGAAGGATGACACCTTTTCCATCTCAGCCCCACTACATTTGTTTTATTTATTTTTCATTCATTAAAGTTTGGCACCCACTGGTCAGTTTACTGACCAACAACAACTTAATCAATATATTCTACAAAGTACTTCAGTGACTGATTCTGATTAGTAAAGGGTGAATATGTTATTACAGGGAGTTCTATACCAGAACAAATGAATAATCATCCGAATAAAGTTGTCTTTTAAGTTTTATTACAAAAATAATCAAACTAAAAATCAACAACAATAACAAACAAGCAATAATAAGAAATCAGTCAAGGCTTAATTCTCTTGTCTAAGGCAAAATGAACTCTTTGAGCAGGAATTATTTCAGTTTTATACGTGCATGAATTTAGATGCAGTGGGGCTATTTTAATAAAGTTTATTTTTGATTTTGGTCAAAAGTATTTATTTAATGTGACCAGATAAGTCATTTATTATCACTGCAAGCCAGGAAATGATTGATCAAGTTGTATTAGCTAAAAATGGCATAACCAGAGGTATCACGTCACCAGTTTCTGCTCCTTACTGGGTCAGTGTTGAGAGCATCACTCATCTTTGTGGGCTAGCTGGTGGATCAGATTTTTTATTTTTAAACTATATAATCACTGACTTTTTCATTTATTAGTTGTGTTTTGCGAGGAAAATATCACAACAACCACATGTTAAAGAATATTAACTCAGATGAAAAAGAAAATAATCTGATATTTTCTTGAGGGTGCTAAGGGGGTGCTGTGACTTTTCCAGGGGGGGCTATAGCACACCCTAGCTCCCCCCTGGAGCCGCCTCTGTCTGTGATTAAACATGAGCTGGCCTAATCAGTGTTTTTGTTCTGTGTCCAGGAAACAACTGTTTGTGCTCCTCAGATAAGTTTTGTTACATACAGAAAGACTTTTGGAGAAGCAAACTGGTTCATGATTCATCAGAATATATTAAAGTAATAAGTTTAATATGATAAATGTTTAATTTCTCTATCATATCCACATTGTTTTATCATATAAACTGATTACTACTTGATTTTATGAGCGATATGAAAAACCTCGAGGCCAAATTGAAATCAGAGGTGAAAAGCATATCGCCGCCCTGGTGCCCCCGCCAGTGGCATTCTGTTATTTAACTCAGCTGGGCAGCACGGTGGCACAACTGGTAGAGCTGCTGCCTCTCAGCGAGAAGGTTGCCGGTTCAAATCCCGGTCCGGGGCCTTTCTGGGTGGAGTTTGCATGTTCTCCCCGTGCATGCGTGGGTTTCCTCCGGGTACTCCGGTTTCCTCCCACAGACCAAAAAACATGCTTGTTAGGCTGATTGGTGACTCTAAATTGACCCTAGGTGTGAGTGTGAGAGTGGATGGTTGTTTGGTGTGAGTGAGACAGGTCCCTCTTGTAAATGAGTCCCCGTGACTCAACGAGGCTAGCCTGTATAAATAAAGGTTGAATGAATGAATGAAAAAAGGATCATCTCTTTGAGGACGGTTGAGAGAGAAATAAAGTTTTGAAGAGAACTTTGTAGTTGACTTATTTTATGACTTATTTCAAAGTTTATTTGAAATGTGTTAAACAAATAAAAATAATAAAATAATATGTTTTTGAAGATGTCAAAGTCAGAGAGTCTTTATTGTCATTTGCACCGCATGTGGTACATGTGATGAAAACGAGATTATGTACACGGGGTCCCAGTTACATCCAACAACAAATGCAAGAGAAAAACAGTAATAACATCTAGAATTAACTAAGAAAAACATCAACTAGTAATACACTAAGCCTAATATAGTGGAAATAAACAGCAGCACGAACATGAGTTTGTATGAGCAGATGGTCACAGATGAACACAGATGAACACAGCAACAAGAAAACAGATCAGCATCAGCATGATGTGATATTTTGCAGTGTTTATTTTTATTTTATTTTTATTTATTCATGAGTCTAACAGCCTCAGGGTAGAAGCTGTTCCTCAGTCTAGTGGTTCTACATTTGATGCTCCTCAACCTCCGTCCTGAGGGGAGTGGGGCAAAGAGTGAGTGTGCTGGGTGAGTGAGGTCTTTCATGATGCAGGTGGCTCTTTTCCTGCATCTGGAGGTGTAAATGTCTGTGATGGTGGGGAGACTGACTCCAACAGACTTCTGTGCAGCCTTCACCACTCTCTGTAGAGCTTTCCTCTCTTCAACTGTGCAGCCTCCATGCCACACGTTGATGCTGGAGCACAGGATGCTCTCCACTGCACACCTGTAGAACGAGGTGAGAACTGGGCTGCTCAGACCAGCACGTCTCAGCCGTCTGAGGAAGTAGAGTCTCTGATGACCTTTCTTGATCAGGCTGGTGGTGTTGTTGCTCCAGCTGAGGTTATCATTCAAGTGTACACCCAAGTATTTGTAGCTGGAGACCACTTCCACTGCAGACCCACCTATTTTCAGTGGGGCGTGGGTGTGTTTGTTCCTTCTGAAGTCCACAATCATCTCCTTTGTCTTCTTCACATTCATGTGAAGATTATTCTCTTTGCACCAGCTCTCCAGGTGTTCCACCTCCTGTCTGTAGCTGGACTCATCATTGTTTGTGATGTGGGAAAGTATTGAAAAATAATGTTTGTTAGAGATGTAGGAAATATACAGTATATATATATATTTTTTTTAAACACACAGTAAAATAGCTCTTTATGAGCACACAAAAAATAAAAGGTAAATAAGACTGTCTCGAGACAGACAATTTGTGATGTTCTTTCCACCACCTGGTGGGATTCACTGGCACCTCGTCCTGAGGAGTACTGGAATCTGTAGTCTGTTGAGAGAAGAACTGGACACCAAAAACTTGCAAATTGTAAAATAAACTGTAGGACCTTTTGATCCCATAACCCATTTGGGGGCTGGTGAAGGCCTGACTGTGGGTAACTCCTAGTGAGTTAAATCTGTAAACTTAATGATTGACTATTTCTACTGCTAGTATGTACTCTTACTATAATGGTTGTAATAAGTCAGTTACTGTAAACAAACTAATTTCTGTAATGGTTACAATAAAAATTGTTTCTTTAAACTTAAAATACAATTCCATTCTTACCACCTAAAACATTTGTATTTAATGGCAAAAACAACAACAACAAACAATACACAACAACAAATGATTTCATTCTTCAGTGAAAACAAGTAATCACTCATGTTGATTGGGGTTAGTTTTAATTAGTATGATCATTGTAATTGAGGTTGGTTTTACGTAGTAGGAGACA
Source organism: Garcialebias charrua (assembly GCA_038048925.1). NCBI lineage: Eukaryota > Metazoa > Chordata > Actinopteri > Cyprinodontiformes > Rivulidae > Garcialebias > Garcialebias charrua. Next base: position 36,332 of record JBBPBX010016275.1, read on the forward strand.
TTTTATACTTACTTATAAAATACTTTACCTTTTTTATAGTCTGTGGAAGAAGCTTAAACACATGTGCAACAAATAGAAAAGTACAAATAACATATAGCACTGTAGGAATAAATAATTTACAATACAACATGTGGTTCATGGGCCCAAAATAATCGAGTCAGTCGTGTTAAAAATATAGAACCACCACATTTCAAATCAACCTTTTGATTAGATCCACTTCAGGGGTGTCCCCCTTTTTTAAATCTGTTAAACACACATTTCAAACAGGAGAAAAATAAATATTTGTTTATTAAACGATATATACAAAAGCAATGTGGTTTGTAGGCTTCTGATTTATCCTACTTTTTCTAAAACAGTACAATGTGTCAATTTTCATTTAATGTGGTTGTCTACAAAAATAACTTCTTAGATTTTTATATTCAAAACAAACAATCATTCATAAGCCTGATATGTTTAAAGGATCATCTAAGTCTTAGTGTCACTAATGGGTTTTTGGATTCAAAGACAGCCAGACACAGGAGTGCAAAAAACAAGAACAGTTTTTATTAATTTACTGCTGGTTGCTGGAGTCAGGGTCCATGGTGAGAGTCCAAACTTCTCAGTCTGTGTGTGGCAGGTGGAATCCAGAGGGAAAGTAAAAAGCAGTCAGGGTCGTTTCCATGGTCAGAAGTGCAGATAAATCCAAATGGGGCAAGGCAAGGTGAGGAGTCAAAAAACAGGCAGAGGTTCGTGGTCAAAGCAAGGATTCAAGGCATGAACAAGATTCTATGATTAAAGGCTTCACTATCAGGGACTGTGGAAGGTATAATAATTCAGCACTGGTGGAGAGTGAGAATGCAGCTTTTAAAGGGAGCAGAGCAGGTGAACTAGCTGGCTGAACAGGTGAGTGGAATCATTGCTGATTGCTGGGAGGCGTGGCATGGAGTGCAGGCTTGAGCTGGAGGATGGGTGATAGGCATTACAAAGCAGGGGAAGATAAACTATGACAAAAGGGGCTGAAAACAATAACAGGAGGGAGTGAGTGTGAAGGCAGGGCCAATGGGAGGTGGGTCAGCGGGGCCGCTGATCATGACATAGCCCCCCCTTTAAGGTCCGGCATCCTGACGGACCACTAGAAAAAAATAAAAAAAATAAATACTAGCAAGAACAGGGTGGGTGGAGGGGGTCTTTGAGGAGGGCCTGAAACGGATTGACAACCAGAAGGGCCGTCCAGAGTCGTTCGAGTTCTCCGGTGGGCGACCATGAGGTCCTCCGGCAAGTCGCAATGCAAAGGACGAAAGGCCGGGTGACCCTCCAATACATAGCAATGGGGCCAGTTCAGCAGCAGGTAATGCAGGGGTGGAGGTCTGTGGGGCCTCCTCTGCAGCAGCCGACGTGAAGAGCTGTGGGGCCTCTGCAGCAGGCTTGGTGGTCAGAGCTACAGCAGGCTTGGTGGTCAGAGCTGCAGCAGGCTTGGTGGTCAGAGCTGCAACAGGCTTGGTGGTCAGAACTGCAGCAGGCTTCTGATTTATCCTACTTTTTCTAAAACAGTACAATGTGTCAATTTTACAATGTGTCAAGCTGCAGCAGGCTTGGTGGTCAAAGCTGCAGCAGGCTTGGTGGTCAGAACTGCAGCAGGCTTGGTGGTCAGAACTGCAGCAGGCTTGGTGGTCAGAACGGCAGCAGGCTTGGTGGTCAGAACTGCAGCAGGCTTGGTGGTCAGAACTGCAGCAGGCTTGGTGGTCAGAACTGCAGCAGGCTTGGTGGTCAGAACTGCAGCAGGCGATGGGGTCAGAGCTGCAGCAAGCGATGGAGTCAGGGCTGCAGCAGGCTTGGTGGTCAGAACTGCAGCAGGCGATGGGGTCAGAGCTGCAGCAAGCGATGGAGTCAGGGCTGCAGCAGGCGTGAAAATCATGGAGGCTGCAGCTGAGGCTGGACCTGCTTCAGGCAAGGAGCGAGGAAAAGTCTCTGGGGTGGGTATAGAAAACTTGGCCCAGAGCATGGTTTTTACTAGCTGCATCTGAAGGTCCAGCTTAGTCAAGGAGCCCTCAAGCCCAGAAAGCCACTCCTGTTCTGACTTTGAATCCATTTTGGCTGAATTATTCTGTCACGAACTGGGTTTTTGGATTCAAAGATAGCCAGAGACAGGAGTGCAAAAAACAAGAACAGTTTTTATTAATTTACGGCTGGTAGCTGGAGAGATGGGGTCAGGGTCCAGGTGGCCAGGAGTCCAATCGTGGTCAGAGAGGCAGACAATATCCAAAGAGGGGCAGGCAAGGCAAACAATCCGTAGTGCAGGCGTGAGGTCAAAACTAGGCAAGGTAATCCAGTCTGTGGCATGAACCAGGAAACTGTGATGGCTTCAAAATCAGGGACCATGCAAGGTGTAATAATTCAGCACTGGTGGAGAGTGAGAATGCAGCTTTTAAAGGGTGCAGAGCAGGTGAACTAGCTGGCTGAACAGGTGAGTGGAATCATTGCTGATTGCTGGGAGGCGTGGCATGGAGGGCAGGGAGCAGGCTTGAGCTGGAGGATGGGTGACAGGCATTACAGAGCAGGGGAAGAGAAACTGAGGCTGAAAACAATAACAGGAGGGAGTGAGTGTGAAACAAGGCCGATGGAGGAGTCAGCGGGGCCGCTGACCATGACATAGCCCCCTTCTTAAGGTCCGGCATCCTGACGGACCAGAGTTGTTCCAGGGCTCCGGTGGGCGGCCATGAGGTCGTTCAGTAAGTTGCAATGCAAAGAGCAAAAGGCCGGGTGACCCTCCAATACACTGCAATGGGACCAGATCAGTGGCAGGTGGCGTGGAAAGCTGTGGAGCCCCTGCAGCAGACGGCGTGGAGAGCCGTGGAGCCCCCGCAGCAGGCGGCGTGGAGAGCCGTGGAGCCCCCGCAGCAGGCGGCGTGGAGAGCCGTGGAGCCCCCGCAGCAGGCGGCGTGGAGAGCCGTGGAGCCCCCGCAGCAGGCGGCGTGGAGAGCCGTGGAGCCCCCGCAGCAGGTGGCGTGGAGAGCCGTGGAGCCCCCGCAGCAGGCGGCGTGGAGAGCCGTGGAGCCCCCGCAGCAGGTGGCATGGGCGTGGAGACCTTGGGCTCTGCAGCAGGCAACATGGAGACCTTGGGCTCTGCAGCAGGCAACATGGAAACCTTGGGCTCTGCAGCAGGCAACATGGAGACCTTGGGCTCTGCAAAAGGTGTTGAAGTCAGAGCTGCAGCAGGCTTGAAAATAATAGAGTTTGCAGCTGATGATGGACCTGCTGCAGACAAGGAGTGAGAAAAAGTCTCTGGGGTGGGTATAGAAAACTTGGCCCAGAGCATGGTTTTTACTAGCTGCATCTGAAGGTCCAGCTTAGTCAAGGAGCCCTCAAGCCCAGAAAGCCACTCCTGTTCTGACTTTGAATCCATTTTGGCTGAATTATTCTGTCACGAATGGGTTTTTGGATTCAAAGACAGCCAGACACAGGAGTGCAAAAAACAAGAACAGTTTTTATTAATTTACTGCTGGTTGCTGGAGTCAGGGTCCATGGTGAGAGTCCAAACTTCTCAGTCTGTGTGTGGCAGGTGGAATCCAGAGGGAAAGTCAAAAGCAGTCAGGGTCGTTTCCATGGTCAGAAGTGCAGATAAATCCAAATGGGGCAAGGCAAGGCGAGGAGTCAAAAAACAGGCAGAGGTTCGTGGTCAAAGCAAGGATTCAAGGCATGAACAAGATTCTATGATTAAAGGCTTCACTACCCACTAAACAGTAGACGTCCAGGGGACGTCGAGGTGACGTCTATATAGAGCCCGTTGGTCGAAGACCAATTCTAGACGTCGCCCCGACGTGCAAACAAGGTCTTTTTTTGACGTCTAAATATGACCGCATTTGTACGTCATATGAACGTCAGTTTTGGAGATGATCTGGACCATGTTCACAGAGTTAAACTTTTAGGACTATAAAAGTGCAGTTAGACAATTGATTTATTAAGAATGTTGTTTTTTAATATCATTTTAATGCATTTCCTCAATTCTTTTTTATTTTTTTTACAAATTAGACTTGTCCGTCATTTGAGAGTCCAATTCTAGACGTCGCCCCGACGTGCAAACAAGGTCTATTTTTGACGTCTAACCATGACCGCATTTGTACGTCGTATGAACGTCAGTTTTGGACGTTATCTGGACCCGGTTCACAGAGTTAAACTTTTAGGATATAAATTTGCAGTTAGACAATTGATTTATGAAGAATGTTGTTTTTTAATAACATTTTAATGCATTTCCTCAATTCTTTTTTTCTTTTTTACAAATTATATATACTGTATATTATTTATTTGAAGAATATAATTGTTGTTGTTGTTGTTGTTGTTGTTGTTGTTGTTGTTGTTGTTGTTATTCATTCATTCAACCTTTATTTAGGCAGGTTAGACTCGACTCATTTACAAGAAACCTCATTTATTCCACGACGTCGCGGTCACACATTCATTTCAGTAGGTGGCAGTACTTGTGTTTTTTGCTTTCTTCCATTAAAAAACAAGAAGAAGAACTTCGGAACTCGAGCGTTATGATTGGATTGGTGGAGGCAGCACGTGATCTGTTCCAACCAGTCAACGCCTCTCTTGTTGAACCGCGCTGCTGGCTTGAATCTCAACCGTTGTTGTTTATTTTCTGTCTGTGCTGCGGTGATCTATCGAGCTCAACTGTGTTCAGTTCATTTGTCACGGCACTCCTGTCCTAAACTTGCTGCAATCCATTCAGAAGTTGAAGGTAATTGGTTCTGTTTTGTAGCTTTGCTCTCTTGAATTCTGTGGTTTCACGTACATAGCTAACGATGGAGCTAACTTTGGAGCTAACGAGCTAACGTAAGCTAACTTGTATCTACGTCTGCGGCAGACGATGTAAAGGAAAATCGAACAGTACAGTTTAGAAAATAAGTTATTCTATGCAAGTAAGCCGTATGCTACGAGTTTTTTTTGTTTTGTTTTTGTTTCTTTGTTTTGCTTTGAGACTATCGAGGCCTGCAGCCTTGCGAGGCCTGCATGCGTCCCCATTATTCATTCATTCAACCTGCTTGTTTTAGACTGATGAAGCCGGCTGGAAGGTGAAACGTTTCAGCATTAAAAAATAGAAAAAAAACTGTCCAGATGACCTGAATTCAGACCAAAGCTTTTCAGTTGCAAATGAATGAGTAAATGTGAAATAAAAAAGCTTTAAAATGTCTCCTATCTCTAATTTTACTTTGACTAGGCAAAATGAGATAAGTCTAAACTACATTCTGACTAATATCTCTGTGAACATGTCGCTCCAGTTGTGTTTATCCACAATATTCCTGAAGGTGGCACTGTATTTGCGATTATGGGACTTACTTCCGTTTTGACCCCGGAAGTAGAATTTCTGCATTGGCTCCTCGTTGTTTACTTGTTTATCTGTGCGCATCGTAGAAGTTCTGTTAAAGTTCTGTTTTCTGTTATTTTGAGCTAAAATTGTCACGAAGATGTCTTGTGGAGCTCTGGTACCTGTTGCGCTGTTCGTGGCTGTAAGAATAATCAGACGAAGCTGAATTTGTGGCTGCAACTAGTGTGTGTTGAACATGCTCCGAAAACAAAAACCTGCATCCTTCTTTGTGGCTGGGCTACGAGAAACCACCTGAAAAAAGACTCTGTATCCTCCAGAGGATCGAGAACACCAGGTATGATTTAAGAGACAGCTTTTAGTGTTATGATTTTATGTAGTCAGTGATTAAATGATACTAATATTTTCGTGCATAACTGGCAAATAAACACACGCACCTATATACTGTATGTATGCTGTCTGTGTATATTTATTTATACTGTATATATAATATAGGTGTCTGTTGTGTTTATTTATATATATATATAATATAGGTGTGTGTGTGTGTGCGTGGGTTTCTTTTATATATAATCTAGGTGTGTTTGTGTGTGTTCATAAATGAACCCTAATGTTTGTATACTGTACTTTTCTTTTCCTCCTTTCTGTTATATTTCTGCATAAGGTGAGTTCCAGGGATGGATGGATGATGCTCCAGTTGGTCCAGGGATGGATGGATGAAGCTCCAGTTGGTCCAGGGATGGATGACACTCCAGTTGGTCCAGGGATGGATGAAGCTCCAGTTGGTCCAGGGATGGATGAAGCTCCAGTTGGTCCAGGGATGGATGACGCTCCAGTTGGTCCAGGGATGGATGAAGCTCCAGTTGGTCCAGGAGATGGATGACGCTCCAGTTGGTCCAGGAGATGGATGACGCTCCAGTTGGTCCAGAAGTTTGTGTGCAGTTATGTACCACAGCAACAAATGAGTGAAAATATAATTTCTATAAATAAATCTGCGTTTGAAGTGCATTTGGTGTTGCTGTGTTTCACCTTCTTTATTTCAATAAGATACGTTGTTTAATGTCTAATGAGAAGTTCTACTGCAAATAAAAACACTAGATGTGATTGTTTTTTTGGCAACTTACCAGTTTAGTTTTTTATTGACAAGTACAAAACTTAAAAACATGCATGTTGCTGTGGTTCCTCCTCCAGGAGGAGATTGATAAGAATAAAAGCTATAATTATAAATTTTAGGCTGATTGTTAACTCTAAATTGACTCTGGGTGTGAGTGAGACAGGTCCCTCTTGTAAATGAGTCCCCGTGGCTCAACGAGGCAAGCCTGTATAAATAAAGGTTGAATGAATGAATGAATGAATAAACTAAAAACATTTGAAACTGAATACAATATGAGAACTGTGGGTGATTTGATGTCTTTTAATGAAAATGATTGGCTGCAGAATAAATACCAGAATAAATACCAGGTCAAATACACTCTTCAACAAGAAATGATGGGCAGTTTCTGATTTTAAACAAACTGGAACAGATTCCTAATCATGTGGGACCACTGGACGACCACTGGACGACCACTGGACGACTGGAGCAAGCAGCAAACCCCTCCGGAATCCAAGACGATGGAACTTGGCCCTTCACTCGTCTGTACCTTAAAAAAAGAATAAAACTGTCATGTTTGCATCACAAAGTCTAAAATAAGACCAAGTTTGCTACTCAAAGTAGAAAGAATAAATACAGTTGCTCCTACATTTTTTACTCATTCACAAAGATATACTGTAATGTTCAATTTTATATTGATTTCAGTAATTTTATCTTAGATTTACTTTAATATTTTTGAATTATTGTGCCAGGTGCTTGTGTCATTACTTGTTCTTCTGCTCCTGCGTCTCAGAGTAAGTGTGTCTGTCAACTTCAGCGTGGGAGACCAGTCTGTGACTTGTGTGCAGGCCTTCCTGAAAATATAAATATTTCAATAGAACAAATGTAGTAATAACCAAAAGATGAGCTTGTGTTATGGAATATTTTCTGTACAAACAGCATCCCACTGCTTTATTCACATGAGAGTAACAGGGACCTACAATCAAAACAGTACTACAGTACAGTATGTATGTGCAGTATGTATGTATATACTGTATATATAGTGTGCATACAGTATACACATACACACAGCATATGTAAATGTATTACACACACATGTAGTTATATTATTTATCCACAGATTTGTTTAGTAAATACTTTAACAGATGCTAACGCTACATGCTAAGCTAACCACAGCTAGTAGACGGTGCTAAATCATGAAGAAAAAACAACAACAGCTCCAACACAGAGAAAATTATACTCTCACATTGTTCTGAAATTGTTTCACAAAATGATTTATGTAGAATATTTTGTTTACCGGAGAAAACGTGATCTGAACACGACGTCTTCGGGAGCAGATCAGGCAGAGGAGGGGCAGCTGTCAGCTCCTCCGATGGAGATAAATCCTTCACGTTTACTTATTTTTGGGATGAAGTGAAAACTGCACTTTGAACAAACGTCTACCCGACAGCAACACCCACTAACCCAACACGAAGTAACCGTTGCAATTAATTAGAAATAAACAAAACAAAAAAACAAAAGTGAAAAATACAGCCAGTAGACTGGGCTTTAACTGCTGCTCTCACTTCAGGCGGAAGTCGTTCCCATAATTCGCGCAAGGCATCATGGGGCGTAGGAATATTGTGGATAAACAACTGTTTTTTTTTTTCTTTCTGTCAGGTGTGTGGTGTTAATCTGGACTTGGAATTTGGTGTCCTAGGTATGTTTTGTGACCCCATCCTCCCCTGAGAAACAAAGCGTGCACTTTCAAGACACGATCCCTGATGGAGCATTCACATGACAAACACACATTGTTGTCAACTGTTCAGGATCCTCATGATCCTCTTTTTCTGAAGGTAGTTTATTTATAATCTCGTGTAATCTCATTTCAGATTAAGCTTGATCAGGTTATGTGACCGAACGTGGCGCGCGCGGTCTTATCAAAATGAATCATGTTTATGAGTTAGTTTGATGAGGACAAACGACCACTGTCCCAAATCTTTAATGTTTGGTGTCAAAATGTCTCATTGTGATGAAACCCACTAATTATATTGCACCAGTTAAACTCCAAACATGTGTGGAACCTGTGTGCGTGTCTTTTAGGACATGGCAAACGGAGGGGACCAGTTCAACCTTGCAGAGCGCTCGGACTCGGAGTGCGCGGAGTCGCGGACCCCCCAAAATAGTCCACCAAGGACAGTCCTCTGAAGGCGTCCAGCCAGCAGGTAGCAGCTCAAGTGTGTAAATAATCATTTATTTGACTTTTCACCACATCCAACTTCCCCTTCAGAATATAAAGTAAAGACTGTGAATCAAATCACAAACTGTTTGTTGTACAGGGGGTGGAAGACATCAAAGTTGTCCTACATGACAAGGACCTCTGGGGCAAATCCGACCATGTAGGAACTGAAATGATCATCAACAAGGCTGGAAGGTGAAAAGGAAATGTTTTTCATCAATACATGTAATCAGTTACTGAATGGACGAATAAAAAATAAAAAAAATCTCCCCAGTCTGTGCGCGTGCATGCAGGCCTCTGAGCAAAGACTTTTGTGTGGCCTACTTTTTATATATATACCGGGTATATATATAATTTGTGGAGCGTTGGTCCTAGGACATGTCACAGCTAATGCACCTTTTTGCTTCATCTTAATTATTTTGCATTGCTGAATAATCTTTTGTTTTTGTCCTCAGCAAGTGCAGCGCCTCAACCCAAGGACCTGTCAACGCCCAGTGAGTACCGGTATACATTACACTTTAAACCATTGTTTATTTTATCAGGCCTTGCAAAATAATTTTTATTTTATTTTATTTTTTTCATGGAAAACCGATGCCACTTCCAGATCAGAAATTGGAAGATGGGCATTCCCATTGCCTCAGGATGGTAAGTATTGAACAGTTAGCAGTGAGACACTTGGAAAAAAATGATCAACCACAGCCACCTTGCTGTTGGAGAGATTATAATCAAGAAATGTGTGTTTTTGTTTTATTTTTCCCCCCCCAGTGTTTCAGCGTATTCAACTTCTTTGACCTCGGCGATCGCCTACACCGTGTACATCCCACCTTTTCAGCTGTGCCAAAGAGGATAGAGACCATGGAGGATTTTGTGAGAGAGGAGCACCTCGTGACTCCAAATTTGCTACCCTGGTAGGTTTTACAAGTCTGGAGGAAAGCCGAGCATAACGCAGTACTGTACAACCAAACACTTGGAAGTGTCAGTGAACTGTATCATGGATTTATTTCAACAGGTTCTGCAGATTTCCAGAATTGGAGGAAGCACACCAAGGACTTTGTCTACAAATTTCTTGATAGGTATGTATCAACACACGCTCACCCACCCACTAACCATCTGAACTAAATATTTTACTTGCAAGTTCAGTATTTAGTTTTGTAAACTAAGTATTTAGCTATCAAATTAAATATTTAATTTAGAACGACGTGTATTAATAACATGGTTGAAATATGACTGGAAAATTTTGTTTTCTCTAAACTAAAATATTGCTGTTGATTTTTGTAACTTTGCTAATGGCACCCCATAGATATGAAAATGTTTGGCAACTCGAGTGCGTTTTGCAGCAATTTTTTAACTGATGTGCTCAAATTTGGCAGCACGATGTCTCAGTGGTTAGCACTGTTGTCTCACATCAAGGTCCTGGGTTCTATCCCCGGTTGGACCTGGAGTGTTTCTGTGTGGTGTTTGCATGTTCTTCTCGTGCTTGCGTGGGTTTTATCAGAGTACTCCGGTTTCCTCCAACAGATCCAAAACATGCATGTTCGGCCTTCAGGTCCAGGCCTCCCTTGAAAAAGAGATCTGTGATCTCTATGGGATTTGCCTGCTTAAATAAAGGTTAATAAATAATAATGTGTGTTAGTGTGTTAACTAGTGTTATAAGTGATTGGCAAAAACAAAAATTCAAAGCCACCTATCAACATATGATTGTACAGCCACACTTCCAGGCTGTCATATTGTTAAGTTTGCAGATGATACAGCGGTGGTGGGATGCATCACAAACAATGATGAGTCCAGCTACAGACAGGAGGTGGAACATCTGGAGAGCTGGTGCAAAGAGAATAATCTTCACATGAATGTGAAGAAGACGAAGGAGATGATTGATTGATTGATGTTTATTCATTCATTTTAAAAGAACAATACAAGACAGTTTCATCAGATACAAGAATACAAGTTGGATAAAATGAAGGGAGCAGAAAGAAGATGAAATCTTATTATATCTGCCCCTTATTTCACAGTTTGTTCAACCAATGATAACCTTCAAGTAACATCACAGAATGAATAATTCTACTTATTTTTCTAACTGTAATACATAAACTAGATCACAAAATGAATAATTCTACTTAATTTTTCTAACTGATACACAAACTACATCACAAAATGAATAATTCTTTTTCTAACTAATACACAATAGCAAAATGAATAATTCTTTTTCTAACTAATACACAAACTATATCATACTTAATTTTTTTTTTTTTTTTATACTAATGATGAGATGATTGTGGACTTCAGAAGGAACAAACACACCCACGCCCCACTGAAAATAGGTGGGTCTGCAGTGGAAGTGGTCTCCAGCTACAAATACTTGGGTGTACACTTGAATGATAATCTCAGCTGGAGCAACAACACCACCAGCCTGATCAAGAAAGGTCATCAGAGACTCTACTTCCTCAGACGACTGAGACGAGCTGGTCTGAGCAGCCCAGTTCTCACCTCCTTCTACAGGTGTGCAGTGGAGAGCATCCTGTGCTCCAGGAGCAACGTGTGGCATGGAGGCTGCACAGTTGAAGAGAGGAAAGCTCTGCAGAGAGTGGTGAAGGCTGCACAGAAGTCTGTTGGAGTCAGTCTCCCCACCATCACAGACATTTACACCTCCAGATGCAGGAAAAGAGCCACCTGCATCATGAAAGACCTCACTCATCCAGCACACTCACTCTTTGCCCCACTCCCCTCAGGACGGAGGTTGAGGAGCATCAAGTGTAGAACCACTAGACTGAGGAACAGCTTCTACCCTGAGGCTGTTAGACTCATGAATAAATAAAAATAAAATAAAAAATAAACACTGCAAAATGTCACATCATACTGATGCTGATCTGTTTTCTTGTTGCTGTGTTCATCTGTGTTCACCTGTGACCATCTGCTCATACAGACTCATGTTCGTGCTGCAGTTTATTCCCACTATATTAGGCTTAGTGTATTACTAGTTGATGTTTTTCGTAGTTAATTCTAGATGTTATTACTGTTTTTCTCTTGCATTTGTTGTTGGATGTAACTGGGACCCCGTGTACATAATCTCGTTTTCATCACATGTACCACATGCGGTGCAAATGACAATAAAGACTTTCTGACTCTGACATTTGCTGGGATGGATGTTTTTATTTATTTATTTATTAATCAGGGAGATCCCAGCAAGACACTGCATTTTCCAGATTGCCTTTGCATATTGCTAATTACTTTTTGTTTTTGTTTGTTTTTTTGCAAATGCAGATGGAATCATGAATGGAGATTCTGCAGCAACAGGATTTTATAAGGACTCATGCTGCAGAGCATTTAAAACATGCAAAGGAGGACATGGGCTCACACTGGACAATTAACACAACTGGTAGAGCTGCTGCCTCTCAGCGAGCAGGTCCCCGGTTCAAATCCCGGTCCGGGG
>JBBPBX010016276.1:0-12125 GCA_038048925.1 Garcialebias charrua
CATAGCATGAATAGACGAGCAACACCAAACTCACTGAGTGTTGTCAGGGGGTCCATCTGATCAGGACCTGTGAGTTTGAGCCCTTTGCAAGGTTCCTAAGAGGAGCTAGGGCCTTCTAAATTTGAAAGGTCAAAAGGTCAAGGAAAATGAGAATTGACCCCAAACGCACAGCATGCAGTCAGGGTGATACAATACGCTGATCAAGTCCTGTGAGTTTCAGCCCTTTGCAAGGTTTCTAAGTGCCCCAACAGGCCCTGCAACCTCCAAAGGTCAAAAGGTCAGGCCAATATATAAATTCCCGTAATTCATAGAGAAAAGCAGCTAGGGACACAAACTTTTCAGGGTTACAGAAGGACTCACTGATGATGACAACCTGAGAATTTGAAGTAGTTTGGTTTTTTCTGGAGGAAGTTGTAAACATTTGTAAACTAAGGCCTTCGGAGGCCTCAGTTACAGGTTGATGAGTGCGTTTTGGCCCACGACTTTGCGTAGGAAAGCCGTACAAACAAGTGCTTCATACCGTTGGAAAGGTCTCCTCAAGGGCAATACAAAGAGACCCCTCCCACATCTGTGAGTGATTCCAGAGACCCGTAAAATGCACAAAGGCAGTTTAACTTGCGGGACCTTCCGTGCGCGTGCACGTACGTGCACGAAATTCTGCATAACTCTTCCTTAATATGTGCTCTACATCTGTACCGAGATTGGAGTGGATGGCTTATTCCTAAAGGAAGTTATGAATTTTTTTATTCATCAGGGCTCGAATTTTGAATGAGCCCTTATCATAGAGAAAAAAATGAGTGCAAATTGGGTCACAGCTTCGCCTAGGAAGGTTGTTCAAAGTCATGCCAGGTACCGTTAGAAAGATGTGCTCAAGGGCAATTCAGAGAGACCTGTCTCACCACTGTGCCTCCTTCTTGGGACCCGCTAAACCCCAAAAAATGGTTAAACTTGCGGGGCCTCTGGCGCACGTGCACGTACGTGCATAACATTCTGCATAACTCTTCCTTGATAGTTACTCTATAACTGAACCAAGTTTAAAGAAGATACCTTTATCATAACGGAAATTATGAAGTTTTTTTTATCATTAGGTCTCGAATTTTGCATGAGGTGTTATAGGAGAAAATATGAGTACAAATTGGGTCACAACTTCACGTAGGAAGGTCGTACAAACATGTGGTTCATACCTTGGAAAGGTCTGCTCAAGGGCAATTCAGAGAGACCCCCTCCCACGTCTGTGCGTGTTTCCTGAGTCCCGTAAAACGCACAAAATCATTAAACTCGCGGGGCCGCCGGCGCACGTGCACGTATGTGCACGTATGTGCACGAAATTCTGCGTAACTTTTCTTTAGTACTTGTTCTACATCTGTATCGAGTTTGGAGTGGATGGCTTATTCCTAAAGGGAGTTATGATTTTTTTTATTTTTGAAACTTTTGAGGCCTTTTTTGGGAGGTGTGACGAGTGCCTTTCGTCTCACAGCTTCTCTTAGGAATCACCTACAAGGATGATCTTGATACCGACGTAAAGCTCTGATAAATGCGAGTCCAACAAGCTATGTCTCGTTTCTGTACGTGCTTGCCATGACACTCGGCATGCCGTAGAGTTTTCTAATTCACGGCCTCCATTGACTTAACATGTGTTATGTATGTGGCTCCCGTGCTCGCTGTGGTCAACGCACGGACACGAAACTGTGCACACACCTTCAGGTGGTCATACTTAACATGCCCTGTGAATTTTAAGTAGTTGGCTTAATCCTGAAGAAAACTGAGTATAAGTCCTTATAGACTAGAAAAGACGGTAATTGCGAACGAGCTCCTTAAGGTCAGTTCTCGGCTTCCGAGACACGTAGAAAGACGGAACGGACGCCAATGGATTCGTCTCGAGTCCACGAACAACATGTTCTGATTTTGTGCACGGATCCCAATCTGTTTCCTGGATGGGTCTAGTTTACTGGTCCTCAGCCTTAACAGAGCGTTGGAACCAGACAAACCGGCCGGGGTCTGTGTTTCACCCGTTGGGGGGGATATTGTTTAAGAGCAGAGCTGAACCAGCACAGTGAGAAAGGTCACGTGCTACCGGATCATTGCTTGGACATTGCGTGTCGCCCATTAATTATAAGGGGACAGTTGTAACGTGAGAATGTAGAGATGATTCGTTGTGCTTGGCAGACTTTAAATTGTTTGGTGACAGAGAGCCCAGTTCCCTTCGAATAACAGGAAGAGTAATCTAATTCAGCCCTGATTTGTTTACACACACAGCAATTTGATCACAATTACCTTTGTGAATGTGTGAAGCTTGTGGTTGCCTGTGGGCTTCTGCCGTGGCCCCCCGTCGTTAGATTCTGTTGGCGCGCATCCCTGAGGCGTGGACATGTCACGTGTTTGCTTGGTTAGTGTATTGTCCGACCCGTTGTTCACAATGGAGCGGGGACTGAAGCACGTGACCCCCCTCACCTGTCTCTGTGAGGGGTGGAGGGGTTGTTTGCAGACGCCTCTGTGCCTGTCCGCTACATGCGGAGCAGAGGCACCCTGCTAGGGCTCATTGATTAGACTAACACCCCGTGAGCCGTGAGGGAGGGGGGGAAACGGCCCCCTCCCTTTATGACGGCTGGCAGGCCAGAAGGACCCGTTCTGCTGAAGTTATTTGTGTTTGTTGTTGTTTTTTTAGTCAATAAAACAGAGAGGGGTTGTTTTTTTAGCTTTATTCATGCTTATGTGTAACGACATATATGACTTTATGTCACTTACAATAGGAAAAGCATGATTTGTACATGCAACAGAGTTACCAGCTTTTTGTACCGTGCTACAAATAAAGTCTGGACATGAAGAGATCATTTCCCGTACCACGTGAGCGGGTGATCGTGTAAAGTTAAGACTTGAACCTGGTTCATCAGGTACGCTTTTGTCTGGTGTCCCAATTCGCCGAGGAGGCCCTATGTCTGACCGCCTGGTGGGAGACAAACCTGTTTTTGCTCCATGCGTGTTCAGTCCGAGGTGGGCCCGGCGGTTGATTCTGCCGGTGCTCGTCCTCGTACGCCGGCCGCTTTTGCGGTGGGGCACGCGTTGCTGAGCGGTGTCGAGGTTGCGCAGGTCTGCCCCCAGCAGACTCCCTGGGGGGGGCGAAGGTTCTCCTGGGAATGCCCACCCGGAGAGCTTCAGCCTGTTTGCGCCTCTGGTCCAGCTTGGTCTGAATTCGATCCAGAGCTTTCCCAAACAATCCCGTCGGTTCTATCGAGTGGTGGAGAAAAGGCACCTTTTGTCCCTCGGGGAGATCAGTTAAAGTCATCCACAGATGGCGTATCGCGATGACCACTTCCGCCATGCCTCTGCCTTGAGCAACAGCGGCTGTTCCTATCATGCGGAGCACAATGTCTGTTGCCCTGCAGGCCTCATTCAGCAAGTCAGCGGCAGCTTGCTTGTCCGTCGTTACCTGGAGCTGTTGCAGTTTTTTAGCCAGGTAAACCTGCATCAACGCGGATGCGTTCATTGCGCGCGTCGCGAGTCCCTGAGCTCTGTAGCATTTCTCGAGCAGAGAAGCTGAAGCTCGACAAGCTTTGCTGGGAAGAGTTGTTTTTGTCCCGGATGATTTGGGAGCCAGGTGAGATGCCAGTGTGTCCTCAATTTGACGCATGTTGGCTATTCCCACCTTATCCATCCCGTCCACGTCGAGAAACTGCAAGAGTGGTAACAGCATGGGAGCCCGGGGCTGAGCCCAGGTGCGAGTCAGTTCTGTGAGGAAGTCCGGGAACACGGGCATCCTTTGCCTCATGGCGGCCTGCTGCTTTGAGTAAAAATTGTTTCCTGCCAGCCTCGTGAACGGTTGACGAGGCGGAGGCTCTGGCCATGGGATGTGCAACGCGTCCATTGCTCTGTGACACAGGTCAAACAGAGCAGGGATAGAAAAGTCAGTTTCCGGGAGCACAGGTACCGGGGTTTGGGAGAGGTCTTCTCCTTGTTCCTCGTATAGAGCTTTGGAGCACACGTCACTGTGTGGGGGAGTGTCGGGGGCGTGTCGGGGCGTTCCGGTCTCGACCGCCATTTTTGTTGTCTTCAGAAAAAATAAAAGAAATTCAGGAGATTTCTTCCGTCACGGTTCTGAAAAGCAGCGCAAAATAAAGTGGACTATCGTAATAAGCTTCTCCCAGATGACAAAAAAAAACTACATGGAAAAAAATCGGTATAATTGGAAATATTGCCCGTTTGAAATAAATAAATGGAGCAGAGACCTGGAGTAATACTTACCTCCACTGACATTCCCAGTCATTTTAGCAGACCTGGTCTGTGTCAGTGTTTACACCACAAATAATTTTTATAATTACAATTCACTGGGAGAGCTGGTCCAATCTATGAATAGCTGGATAGATGATTTGGACATTTTTAAATCCCCCAGATTCTAAATACGTTGAAGGTACGTTGTTGGCTCATTAATTTTACATAAATTATTAATATACATGTCTTTCAGAATCAATCAACCTTCTGTATGCTACTATGAGTATTAGAAATTGTGAACACTTAATTTTTTATAGTATTTTAACTGATTTACAAAGCTCCACGTAGAAAATACCTTATTTTTAATGACTTGAGCTTGTCATGTAGACTTCAAATCTTGATTAGATTACTTTATATATATGTATTAAGATGCATATATATTATAGACAAATGTTTCTGTCTTTTCATTCACCATTTTAATTGTGTGTTCACAGGTTCTGCTCTCTGAGTCATGATGAGGGTGATACATTAAAATGCAGCTAGCAGTACAAAATCCAACTCCTGAACTTGGAGCATCTCCTGATGGACTCAGTGTGATCGCTGCTGCCTGGAGAAAGTTCCCTCACAGATACAAGACATGCAGCATCCAGCGGCTGTGGAGGCAGGAGATGAAGTTCACCTGAAGAAGCATCGTCCACACTGCACAGGTGCATAATCAAACCACTGTGACCTTGTGTGGACCCAGACAGCCATGGCTGGACGTCTGCAGAAAGCATGAAGCTTCCTAAAAATATTTCTCAGAGTTTGTTCTCCAGCTTCAAGGGATACATAATTATGTAAACCATGCTATTCACTTATATTTGCACATTTGTGTAGCAATTTTTCTATAAAACTTATTAACTTACACAATGTTCAACACATTGTTACTAGAAATGTTTAATTACATCAAATGTTTACTTCAAAATGGATCTGTTTCATTTTGTTTATTTCTTACCTGAAATTCATTCATTCAACTTTTATTTGGACAGGTTAATCCCTGTTAATGAAATTTGTTAATACATCAAATGTTTACTACAAATGTGATCAATTTCATCAGGTTTACATGTTAGTGCTGAATTAAATGTTTCATAAATGTTTACCACATTAATTTTTATTAAATGAGAAAAAACAACCACTTGTTATTATTCAACTGTAAAAATATTTCAAAACGAGTCCAGCAGCTCCTCTGGGGGAATCCCAAGACGTTCCCAGGCCAGCCGATAAACATAGTCCCTCCAGCGTGTCATGGATCTTCCTCTGGGTCTCCTCCCGGTGGGACATGCCCGGAACACCTCACCAGGGAGGCGTCCAGGAGGCATCCTAACCAGATGCCCGAGCCACCTCAACTGGCTCCTCTCGATGTGGAGAAGAGGGATTTTAACCTCAGCACATCATTCATTTTATACTTTTGTTGGCTGTAAATGGGACCCTGTATACACAGTTTCATTCCACCTCACGTACAACATGTGATGTGAATGACAATAAAGAACCTTGACTCTCACACAGTCTAATATCAAAGCCTCTGTCAGATAACAACGTCCTTCTGTTATGAGCTTGTCACCTCCATCCCTTGAAGAGAAAAAGACACAGGTATTAGACAGAGTTTTGTGTGACACATTAAACAATGATGACAAAACATGGAAGTCCTATTTAATACTTTAAATTTACTTTTTCCAGCTGGTTTTTATTCAGCTCTGACCTGTTCTGTAACAGATGACTACTACCTTTCGGTTTGTGCATGAAGAAATTGTTTTATATGGTACTACCTGAGCAACATTTGATGGTGTATTTGTAGCTGCTCCTCATCTGCAGCTTCACTGAGCTCTTCTGGAGTTTAATTCATTTCATATGAAGGTCTGCCTTGACAAGGATAGATCAGAACACAGATCAGTATTAATACAGTAACAGTGACAACACACTAGAAACTTTAAACAGTTTATTTCACAATAACACAGCTGTCCACTCTGTCTAAAATCAGACTACGTTATATAAAAAATATAAACCCAACCTAAACTAGGCTGACCCACTTCTATGAACTAAACACCCGGACAAAATCGTGGCAAAATTTATGGCACAACTCCAACAAAACGAATTTATACACTCACCAGGATGTCTGGAACAAACTAGCAGTTATTTTGGGACATGGAGAAAGTTATATCAGGACGTTTCACAGCTGATTTCAGGACATTCATCTCCTTTTTGTTAGGTCCGACACATGAGCTCCCTCGCGCTGCTTCCAGCAGGAAACAGAAACTGAAAGTCCGTTTTCTATCTACTTTCAGGTCGTGTGACCGGACATTACATCCAATAACACAGCATGTTTAGACCATTGCAAAACTGTTACAACCTTCTTAGATTCTAACAAAAAAACGAGAGACAGAGCTTCTTTTAGTAAGGCATTAAAAATGGCGATTTCTTTGCTTTCTTTCCCACAATGCTGTGCGCCGCTTTGCGCTGCGGACCAGTGACGTCACGCTCCAAAGCTCTATTCGACGTCTGCGTCCTCCGCGGAGAATTTGCCTGAGGCTGAAATCGAGATCTCGTCCTCGTTCATCATGCCTCGAGTGTCGAACTCGACTGTTAAGTCCACCATAGGAGCCAGCACGTCAGGGCTGTCACCCCATTCGACTCATGTGCTATCGTGCAGAGCCATGTTCTCGAGCTCCGGCGTGGGAGTGAGGGGCTCGGTGGTGTCTGGATCCGCTGGCACTGCTGGGGCGCCCATGGCCTTGGCAACGAAGTTAGCCAGGTGCCTCCTCACCGCCTTCAGCATCTGGCTGCAATGTGGGCACGAATCGGGCACATCCAGCGCCATTTTTGCGTGTAACATCCCCAAGCAGGCGGGACAGGCCTTGTGGGTGCCCGTCGCTGCAAGGGAGAAACCGCATCCGCTAGGACAGGCGCGCGAGGTTGGGCTCGCTGTCCTGCTGGTTTTCCTTGGACGTCTTGCCTTTCGCTTTCCTTTCTCCGAAGGCATGTCCGAGATAAGGCGAGCGAGTCCTTCCAGAATCCTTTTTTTTTTTTTACTTCTAAACGTCTCCTCAGTCGCGTCGCTTTTGCTGGCTAACCCACTACGAGTTAGCAGGGGTAGCGGTTGTTCACGCAGTTAGCACCGTCGAGCGAAGCAGTCTACGGAGAGAGGAGAAGAAAATACTTTGGGGTTAAGAGAAAATGTGCCGGACTAGCTTTCGCTAGCCCAGCAGTACGCAGGAGTTATTCTCCGTACGCTCTGTGTAGGGAGCAAGCTCACCTCTGGTTGAGCGATGAAGCAACAGAGAAGTCCCGCGAAGAGAGGTAGTTCAGGTTTAAGCGAGATGAAGGGCAAAAAAGAAAGATGGATGTGCGTCAGCTGCTTAAATACCCAGAGGGCGGGGCCTCTGACGCAACGCTGACGCCCTAGCCGTAAAGGCGTGAATATATTCCTTCAGGTAATCGTGCGGGGGTGCAATTCCCATAGCATATGTTGCACCGAGAGAACATGACTGAAAGGGAACCTCAAATTAAGCCAAATTTTGTTTTTATTTCATTTCTTCTATTTACTTTTTCACTTTATATGCTTTTTATGATTGTTGTTTGTACCTCATCTGTGTCCTTTGTTTAAAACAGGTATCTCTTGTACAAAGTAAATGAGTCCTTGTGATTCAATGAGAATAACCTGTAGAAATAAATGTTAAATGAACTGAACAGCTAAACAGCAGCTGAAATAGTAGAAAAAGCTGAAGCTCGCAGAAATAAGCTGAAAGGAGCATAACAAGATGAAGCTAGCAGAAAAAAGTTGGAAGAAGAATAAAAATGTTGTAGTTAGCAGAAATAATTTAAAAGAAGCGCAATACAGCTGAAAATAAAAATCAGCTGAAATTAGCTGGAAATAGTTGTAAAAAAGTTTACATTTGCACAAGGAAGCTGAAAGAGGCTGAACAAGAACAAAATGTGAAAGGAGCAGTAAAAAGTTGTAAACAGATCTAAAGATTTTAAGAATGTAAAATGAGCTCAATTAATTTTTTTTTAGATAAAATGGCAGAAAGGGCTAAATATCTCAAAAAGTTAAAGTTGCACCAACACCAAAAGCCATAGCAGGATTTTCCTGAAAAAAAAAAAGCTGAACGTTTTGAGCGATGATTTGTTGAAACAGCTTGAAAACTGCTGGACGAGAAATGCACCAAATAATATACTGAAGAAAAAATGGATCACAATACTGTAGTATGAATGCTTCATAAGCATCCCCATTATTAGATAAAAATGAGGAGACAGTGTTTGTTTTGCACAAAAAACAATAACAATAACAAAAAATATATCAAATCAGAACTGTCCATTTTCATTTTATGCTCACATTTATAGGAGCCAAGATGGTGTAGTGGTTAGGGCGTTTGACTTGGGACCCGAAGGACGCGGGTTCGCGTCCCGGCCACTACACACCTTGGGGTGTCTATGAGTGCACACCTATTTCTCCAGCTCCCCGAGCGCCTTCTATGGCTGCTCACTGCACCACCTGGTAGGTGGTTGGGTTAAATGCAGAGACGAATTTCGTCTGTGTATGGGAAACATACGCAGATGACAAGATTAGACAATTATTATTATTATTATTACATTTATAACCAAGCATCTAATGTGTGTCTCTCCAAGCAGCTATAGAAAAAGAAAGACACTCATCTGTAACAACTTTCTCTGTAACTGCAGAACTCACTGTCCTTATCTGTGAGGTGATACCGTCTGCATCTGTAAATGAGTGCTCGCTTGTGAGTGCTGTCAGACTCTGATGGTTCTTTCTTTTTTATAAGAAGGTGCTGACAGACAGAGATAATATGTAGCCTCGTACAGTGAGAAGAAGGAGCAGGGAGGCTCTTTCAGATGGGTGAAGGTCAAAACTACCAAGAGCTCCATCACTCACTCAGGCTGACTACACTCACCACTTTGTTTAACTGTTCCCTTTAAGGCACATAAAGTAGCAAAATGCAAATAGTTCTCAAGTTTTCATACACAATTTAATTAATTAAACCTATTAAGCATATTAATTATTTCATCCAACCTTTATTTTTTTTCATTCAACCTTTATTTACCTTTAAATATTTATTTATTTTATTTATTTATTTTTCTCTTACCCCCCTGGTTGCCTGGCGGACATTCTGGGGGTGGGCCGTCAGGGGTTGTGCTGGGGTGTGGGGGGGTTCGGGGCCTGCGGGTTCGCCGTGGGCGGGGCTGGCAGTGCGCTCCCCCTGGGGCTGCTTGGACTCGGGTGTCCTGTCCTGTCGGCGGGGCGCGGGGTGGGCCGGATCTTGGATGTCTGCTGCTCTCCACCCCAGAATGAATGGGCCTACCTCCTGGGTTTGGATGTGGGCTGCCCCATGTAGGGAGCAGGTACATGTCTTGGACCTAGGGGGTATAGAGTGTGCATCGGGATTATGAATGGAGCGTGTCGTTATTGTTTGTCTTTCTGTGACTGAGGGTGAGGATGAGGGTGGGTCTGAATGAGTGTGTCTGTGTATGAATGTTTAAGTGTCAGGCTGGGACTTGGACTGCCCCCTCTCTGATACTTCTGAGGCTACCCAGTGTCGCGCTCCTGCCACGTGGCCCCCTGGTGGGTGTTCCTCTGCCTACGGGCGTGCTTGGGGCCCTCACTATCTGGGGCTGGGCGCTTGGGCGTTTGTCAGCTCGGCCTGGTGGCTGCCTGGTGGGGCTCGGGTCCTCTGGTCCTGTCAGGTCTGGACCTGAGGGATGGGCGTCCCCGGTGCCCGAGCCTCGGTGACCGGCCCTGGGGCTACGTCGGTGCAGCGGGCTCCGGCGGGGGCCTGTGTATTGTCGCTGTTGACCCCGGGGGGTCATTGTGTGTGGTCCCTGGTGGGGTTCGTCCGGTTCTTCCACTTGGTCGGATCTGGGGAGTGGACGAGTGGCTCGTCCTGTTCGGGTGGTCCTGGGGACTCTGGGCTCGGGGTCCTTCCTGGGGTCTTGGGCTTTGATCGCCCCTTCGTCTGTCTCGGGCTTTGGGGGGACGGATCTCTGATGCTTCACAATCGCTACTAAATGTTCTATTGGAGGAACCTTATTCACTTATGCATGCTCACAACCACACACAAATGGATGCAGGGATGTATATGTAGATATATGTAGATGGGTATATAAATGAATATAAATATATATGTATGTATACTGTATATATATTTGTAGGTATGGGTATGTGTATTTATAGAAATCTACTGCAAGGTCATGAATATTATCAGTCTTTATGCTTGTATGTTTCGTTGCTGTGTTCTGTCATGTGCTTTGCAGGATTGTGGACGGAGGTTTGGTGTGTTTGCCTTGTGCTCTTTTTGTGGATAATTGTTGTTTTGTTGTCTCACTTTCTCTTTTCTTTCTTTCTCTCTATTAAAAAAAATAAAAAAAAATAATAATAATAATAAAAAAAATAATAAAAAATAATAAAAAATAAAAAATACATATTGGAGTGAGAGGATGGCTATAAGGTGTGAAGGGAGGCCATCTATAAATGGAAAAAAAGAAAAAAAGAAAAAAAAAACTTTATTTACACCTAGCCTCATTGAGCCACAGGGACTCATTTGCAAGAGGGACCTTTTCCAGACAGAACAAAGCACAGAAAACAAAACAGTAGACAATAACAATAAACTACAGTAAAATACAGTTAAAATAAGAGTAGTGTACAAAAAAATTAATCAGGATGCCGTAAAACAGGGTGAAATACTTAAAACAAGAACATATTTGCTTAGGTTTTTCTATTGACATTATCAAATGTTTGAAACCCCTTAAAGCAGGGGTGTCAAACCTACTTACCAAAAGGGCCAAAATTCAAACCTTTTTCTAACTAAGGGCATGTTTCAGAATCTACATTAACTCAAGTTAGATACCCAACATCTTTTCTTGGTTGCAGGTTCCTCAACAAGAGTTTGATTGGTCTCATTTGACGTTCTCTGTTGCACTTTTGACATCATAATCAAAGATTACTAAAATTAATTAAAGTGATAAAAGTATTTTACATTTAAAATAACATCTTGGGGGCCAGATGAGATGTCAACGAGGGCCACATTTGGCCCTCAGGCCTTGAGTTTGACACATAAGCCTTAAAGAAATTAAGGTGGACAGCTTCAGTTCCTGTTGCAAGGTGTTCCGGAGCTGAGTACGAAAAGGTCTTTTTCAGTCCACAATGAGGGAACACTGCAGGTAATGATGGCCTGAGAGCAGATGTTGTAACTGCAATGATGGTGTGACATGTGGGAGGAGATATACAAAGGTAGAGGACAAAAAGAGGGATTTCTAGATAAAAATGAACCAGTGTGAGAGCCTACGTGTAGATAATGATGACCAACTGACCAAGGAGTACAGGTTGCAGAGACGGGTACGGTAGTTACAACCAGTTTTGAATCTTAGCACGCCATGGTAGACAGCATCCAACATCTGCAAGGAGCTGGCAGGCACATTCATGTAAACAATGTCACCGTAGTGAATGGCCGGTAGGAAGGTAGCAGTTACAAAGCGTTTTCTTGCATTCAGAGTTAGGCAAGAACTATTTCTGTAAAAGAAACCCAATTTTAATTCCAGCTTCTTTATCAAGTTTTCAAAATGTGGTTTAAAAGAGAGATGTGCATTAACTAACATTCCCAAGTATTTGTAAGAATCCACAAATTCAATTGGAACACCATGCATGGCTGAGATAGGAGGAAGAGTTGCTGGCAGCAACTTTCTGTTGGAAAACAACATCCCTTTGGTTTTGTCAGCATTTATCACCAGCTTGAGGTTGAAGAAGTCTGACTGGATGCTGTCAAATCCAGACTGTAGAAGCTGGAAAACCTTGGGAACTTTGTTAGCTCTGCAACTAACAACAGTGTCTGTCTATACACACACACACACACATATATATATATATATATATA
>JBBPBX010016276.1:24045-48358 GCA_038048925.1 Garcialebias charrua
TAGAGCAGTTGGCCTCCAATGTGAAAGCTGGGGGTTCAATTCCACCAGCAGTTACATGCTGAAGTGTCCCTGGGCAAGACACTGAACCCCTCATCACCTCCAATGTGTGTCCCATTGGTGTATGAATGTGATAAAGCTCTGATTAGTCTCTTTAGAATGATTTGTTCCATTAGCTTTGTACAGATCTAGTAGAGTGCTGTATGAATGAGGACACAGATTGTAGCGTAAAGAGCTTTGAGTGTTTTGATAAGATAGAAAGGTCCATTTACAAATGACCTATTCCTTTTGTTGTCATCAGCTCAGCTGTTTCTGATTTTGTTAAACAGTTTTTAGTTTATGTATGCGCTCTGTTCCCTAACCTTTTTGGTCTGGCAACATTTGTTTTTGGTTCCTGATCTTCTCTTCATTCATGATTTCTGTATCGAGCTCAGTGACCAGGTAAATCATTCTGAGTTTGAGATGAGACTTTTATAGTGTGTTGCCATTCAGCTTTTTATTTTGTCTTAGTTTGAAAAGAAAGTTCAAGTTTTAGTTTTAACTCCACACCTCTGTCTGCATCTGGGTCCATCCTGCACTCTACACTACCTTGACTTGATACAGCCCCTTGAACTTTAAACTTTTTAATAATATTTTCAATTGTGCTCACAGAAACATATGGTAAAGCTGCTTGGAGATGTTCTTGTAGTGTAAGATAAAGAACAAATCATTTTTTTCCACATGAAGGATGTTGTTACTCTAAAGCAGGGGTAGGGGGCCCAACATTAAAACCTTAGTCCAAGCCAAGAGCCAAATTCAGTCGACACATTAACGTACTAGTAAGTCAAATACCAGACGTCTTTTCCTGGTTGCAGGTTCCTCAACAAGAGTTTGATTGGTCTCATGTGATGTTCTCTGCTGCACTTTTGACATAGAAAAGATTACTGAAAATAAATTAAAGTGATAAAAGTATTTTATATTTAAAATATCATCTTGGGAGCCAGATAAGATGTCAACGAGGGCCACATTTGGCCCCCGGTCCTTTAGTTTAACACATTATGCTAGTCTAAAGCATGCAGATTTGTTATTTTTAACAACACTTTATTACATGGAATGAAATGTTGTTCCAAAAAGCTGTAAGGATAACATTAATTGTGTCCATATCTATAGTATTTGCTGTCAAAGAGAGTTTGGGGGTGTTTATTATTAGCACAGTTTTGTATAGTGCTGCTGGGAACAAATAATGACCACAAAGAACACTGCACTCCCTTTAAGAAATGTCATTAATGTTTGGATCCTCCAGGTGAACAGAGAGGAGCTCTAATACCAAACTAGTAATTCAGAAGAATAAATCAGAGCCATAGTGGTTTTATGTGTCAAAATGACCATTCAGATCCAGATTTTAAATGTCAAAATAATATTCTTGGTTCTCCGGTTGGCAATTTGCAAATATTTTGACTGTAACCTCTGTTTATTCTGCACAATACTGTGGGTGGAAGAGCACCCTGCTTGAGATCCGACTGTGAAAAATGCTTAACTTTCAGAGGCACACACAAATTATGTACTGTGAGAAAACAGGTGAATGTGCTCCCATCATCTGTGTATATACACCATAAAATATTTATGTTGGTGAGATTTCAGCACCTCGACTTACATGTCATAATAAGATGAAATAATCTGTTCAGTAAAGACAGGAGAGGTGCAAGAACATTTTTTGTAACTGTTTCAAATGTACTTGATGGTGCCATGTGCTGAAAGAGTTATAGCAGCTTCACAGTGTGAAAAAAAAAAAAGACATGTTTTGATTAAGTTGTGACTTTTTTCCTGCAACCTGCTTTTAGTTTATATGAAAAATTGACCACGTGAAGGATTTACTTCTTTATTTTGTCATGTTATATTTATTTATGTAGCTTCTTACGATCAGAACATTTTGTGTGCATGAACAACAAAAAAGGTTAAATTGACATCTGGACCAGTTAAGTGAGAAACATTTCATCCCAAATCCAGAGGACTTCATCAGTCTAATGCCCCTTTTCCACTCGCTCGGCGCAGAGTGGATCAGTCCGGTCCAGTCTGGTCCAAATCGGATCGGCTCACATGTAGCTCTGTCTCCATTCACTTCTGTAGCCCTTCGGTGGGCGGGGTGTAGGATCCTACTCTCTCACACATGGTGGAGGTAGTGTTCCCTTAACTATGTTTTTTTGCCATGATTTCTATTTATGTTGGCGCTCCTACAATACGATCAGCTACGCTTCGGTTTGGTGCGGGCGAGGACAAGCTCAGATGGAGGTTCTGTTGTTGTTGTTCTGAAAAGACCCACAATGCACCTCTTCCCTCCGAACAGCCTCTTCCCCCCCGACCAATCAGTGACCGACAGTGTTTATGACGTGAAGGACGGCGCGCTTACAGCCCGCCTGAACCCTGCTCTGAAATCAGTCCGGAATCGCGGTGCGGCGCGGCTCATATGTGAGGTGGAAAATGCGTCCAGCTCGCTTCTGGCACGCAAATATTGCGCAATAACCGACCCGACCCGGCAAGTGGAAAAGGGGCATAAGGCCTGCCAACCAGCTCCGTCTCATATGTAGCCTTCATACTGTGTGGTTACCTATGGGACAGATCTGGTTGACAGGCCGTAGACTGAGGAAGTCCTCTGGATCAGGCACGACACGTTTCTCACTTAAAGAAACTGGTCCAGATGACATGATGTAACCTTTTTTGTTGTTATCTACCTAGATGATTGAGCTTACGACCCTTTTTTAAATTGTGTGCATGTTTTTGTTTAAAATCAGGAGTAACAGCACTTAAGCCCTGAAGCATCTCTATTGCTGTTTAGTTCAAAACAATTTTCGTTTTTTTTTTGTTTTTTTTATTTACTTTTTATAAAAACAAAAATACAAACAAATCATAATTCTAAGGGTGCAGTGTCAGAGGAAAGAGTGTGCTGTTACTTTTAGAAGCTTCACATTGTGCACATTGTACATGTGGACCAAATTCACAAAAAGCTGTGAGAAGTTTCCCCAAACACAACGCTTGGATTTTTATGAAACCAGTGAGAAACCAGTGAGAAAGCATCCCTTTTTGGAACTAAACAGCACAGACATACATCACAAAAGAAACAATATTCAGAGTTCAAAAGGGTCACAAACTTTGGATTTTACATACTGTAACTGAACTATATACTTTGTATATATTTATATACCTATACAGTACTGTAAATATTTTTTCATGGTTTTTGCACAAATGCAGATTGTGTTATGATTTTTTAAAGATCTATCCACAGTGTTGAAACATGCAAGCTTCCAAAGACTTTAATTATGTTTTAGCTCAAAATATTATATTGTAATAATATAGGCAGGGTCAGTTTTACTGATTTTACCTATACTTAGATGTAAATTTGAGCAGGGTTTAGACTGACACAAATTATCATCAATAATTCACGGGTTCTCACTTTTTCAGATTATATTATGATTCTGTGAGTCTGTGATGGGATGTAAATACATGAAACATTAATTTATGTTGAAACAGCAGAACTGAATAATTTAATTATCAAATCATTAAATTACATCACAACATGTACATGGATTGAGTGATCGATCAGTTTCCTATAATTTACTTCAGCAGATGAAATCACGAGTCTGTAACTTCTAGGCACAACAGAACACAAGTAACTGGTCCTAGTATAACCAGTGCTTTAAGTGGACAGGAACGCAGTTCCACCACTTCTAAAATTTAACCCTGACAGTACCGGGACTTTTTTTTAGAGTACGGTGCGTTCTGGAACTTATTTTCGTCTTCTCCACTTGAAAGACCTGTGGCAGACGGCATCATTTCCCCCTGACTGGATTTCAAGAAACAGCAATGCATCTGTCGACAATAAAACATCTTTGGTGGAGCGCGTCATTTTGGCCAATCACAACCTCAGGATAGACAGGGGGAGGAGACGACAGCGAAATCTGTAAAAAAAAAAACTCCGCAGCGCCACTCGCAAGTTCAACAGAGGGAGGCGGAAGTAGAAAATGTCACCTGTTCATTGGGTAAAGTTAATATTTTTATACATGCAGTTGAGTGTCACCATTGTTTAGTAAAATGGCATGTTGTGTTACAAATAAAACTAAATAAAAATTAACAAAATAAAAGTCAGTTGCACCCCTAAAGCCACTGTGATAAATTGTCACATTAATTTCATTATCTTAGCCACAGGAGTGAGTTTAAAAACAGGATGATGTCTATATGAACTAGTTGAATGAGGTGTCTCTAAAATATCCTGATGCATGATCAATAATAATTTAAACAATTTTTTAATCTGTCCACAGGACCTGACTTTATTTTGTTAGATGTCTCTAAAATAGTTAGTGAATCATGTTTACATGTAGGTAAACATAGATGTTTAACAACTTGTTAAAATACACAAGAATGCAGGAAATGGCATCTACTTTATTCAAAATTTCTGGCAAAACATCTTCACCAGCATATTTAAGAAATGAGTTTTTACTGTTAGTAAGTAAGTTTTATTTATATAGCACATTTCACAGACATGAGAGTCACATAGTGCTTTACAAAAGGAAAAATAAAATCACAGAAGTACTATACAAAAAGGTAAAACATAACAAACTCTAAAATCAATGTACAAAATTAACCAAAAGCCTGTCTGAAGAGATGGTGTAGTGGCAGGGCTTTCGACTTGGGACCCGAAGGATGCGGGTTCGCGCCCCGGCCACTACACACCTTGGGGTGTCTATGAGTGCACACCTAATTCTCCAGCTCCCCGGGCGCTTTCTGGCTGCTCACTGCACCACCTGGTGGTGGTTGGGTTAAATGCAGAGACAAATTTTGTCTGTGTATGGGAAACATACACAGATGACAAAGACATTATTATTATTATTATAAGTCTTAAAGGGATTGTGACATGATGTTGAAAATTTGTATATACTGTATGTCACAACATATATATCTTATATCATTCAGCTCTGTTCGTTTTTTCAAAATAAATGATAAATATATTAAAATTTCATTCCAAGTTATGGTAGTTATTTCTCTGGGACACGCCCCTAAAATTCCACGCACTTCCGCAAAACGTCATGTGACGTACCCGTGGGGAGCCGCTGCTCAACGCGCATGTAAATAATAATGGCTGGAGCATGTTGACTCAGACGAGTGCAGCATTTCTAGTGTTGATCTAAGCGATTTGTCTTCAGTTTTGGAAGTTCTGTTAGTTCTGGTGATGAACAAGAGCCAGCAGGTTTTAATTTAGGTGTTCAACCGTATTTATATGAACCTTACCGTTCAGGAAGTTAGTCTGAACTGAGACTGCAGAGGACAGACAGCTGCTGCAGAGGAGGGAGGATTTTAGGGTAGATTTATCATTTTAAGACAGTCAATCGTCCAAAACTCTCATTACTAAACCCTCACGGAATTAATAAACTTACTGATGTTACGTTATCGTGCAGACATCATTTAAAAATACATAACAACGGGGACGTAGCCAGAATTTTACGAGGGGTGGTTCCTTTAAATATATAGTAGACCTGAAAAATGCCACATGCCTTGGTGGCACAATGGAAAGCGTGTCTGTGCTCCACCTCAACGACGCGGGTTCGAATCTGACCTGGTTTAACTTATTTTACTTTTTTTTATTTATTGGATAAATAAAATAAAGAAGGAGTTTGTGTTAACCACAGGCATATGCGTGTCCCAGAGAAATAACTACCATAACTTGGAATGAAATTTTAATATATTTATAATTTATTTTGAAAAAACAAACAGAGCTGAATGATATAAGATATATTTGTTGTGACAAATGACAAATTGATGTATTGACAGAGTCTTGATTAGCCAGGAGGGGTCGAAGGACCGTAGAGGACCTTCGCCGGCTCCTTCTTTGGCTAAGGAATCTGCAATGTCATTGTAGTGCTTGTCATCGCCTGGGACTCTAGAATGACTTGCTGCTGTTGTTGGTTGTTGATTTTTTGGTTAACACAATCTTTCCTATTTATGTCCTCATTAAATGTTTATGTTTATGTTTATTAAATTTGTTCATTTTTTTTACAAAAGAAACAATACAAGACAATCCCATAAATGATAATGTACAAAATATAAAAAAATGAAAGGTAGCAGAAAGAAGAATAAATCTTATTATATCTGCCCCTTTTTTCCAACAATCAGATTAAACAATAATAATCTTCAACCAACAGTACAAAATGACTAACTCTTTCTAATTTTCTAACTAATACAATACACATTACGCTATTTCATATATATTTTTTAACACATTTGTTTTGATCATTTTCTTAAATGTAAACATTGACTTGGCATTTTTAACTACATTCTCCAAGCCATTCCATAATCTAATTCCCTGGATTGAGGTAGAACGTCCCTTCAAACTAGTTCTGAATTGTGGTTTTACAAACATCTCTGTCCCCTTAAGATTATAACAACTTTGTCTTTTAACAAAATGCATTTGGATATTTAAAGGTAATGCATTATTTTGAGCCCTATACATAACTGATAAAATATTATAGTCTACCAAATCATGGAACTTCAATAACTTCAGTTGATAAAATAATGTACTTGATGGATGACGGTAATGTTTTCTAGTGATAATTCTTACAGCTCTTTTCTGTAATACAAAAATAGGCTTTGTGATTGTTTTACACGCATTCCCCCAAACATCAATACAATAGATTAAGTGTGGAACAATGATTGTGTTATACAACAAATACAGAGCTTTATCATTCAATAGGTCTCTGACTTTGTACAGTACTGCAATCGATTTAGCTATTTTTATTCTTACAGAATTTATGTGTTGTTTCCATGTCAGTTTGTCATCAATGATAACACCCAAAAACTTCACCTCATTCACTCTACAAATCTCAACATCCTCAATTTTGAGTGGAACATCAACAGTTTTCTTTTTATTACTGAATATCATGTAATTAGTTTTTTCTAAATTTAATGATAATTTATTAATTTTAAACCAAGTTTGTATCTTGACAAATTCTGTCTTTATCAATTCCAACATTTGTTCTATATCTTCGCCTGAACAGAAAAATGTGGTATCATCAGCAAAAAGTACACATTTAAGGAGCCCTGACACATTTACCAAGTCATTCACATATAAAATAAATAGCTTTGGTCCAAGTACAGAGCCTTGGGGAACTCCACATGTGATATTACAGAGGTCAGATCTTACATCATTTATTTGTACAAATTGTTTCCTATCTTTCAAGTAGCTAGATACCCACTGTAATGCTGGTCCTCTAATACCATATTTGTTCAGTTTTTCAAGGAGAATGGTGTGATCAATAGTATCGAATGCTTTTTTTAAATCAACAAAAATACTGATACAATATTGTTTTTGATCGACAGCAGTAGTTATTTGTTCCATTAATTCCATGAGAGCCATTGATGTAGAGTTTTTTGCTCTAAACCCATACTGACTGTTGCTTAGAATATTTTGTTTATCTATAAATTGATCTAGTCTGTTTACAAATAGTTTTTCAAGAATTTTTGAAAACTGTGGTAACAAGGATATAGGTCTATAATTGTTGAACACACATTTATCACCATTTTTAAAAAGAGGAACTACCTTAGCTACTTTCATATTATCTGGAAATATTCCTGTTGAAAATGATAAATTACATATGTATGTAATGGCTCAATAACGACTTTTACCTGAAGCATGTTAAAAAATTTACAAAATCTTTCGGGGGGGCGGTTGGCGCAACGTAGGCAGAGTACCGGCACTTATTTTTTTCCACTTAAAGCACTGAGTATAACTTATCTCTGCAGGCACATTAACTTAAAGTTTTCTGGCTTAGGAGGTAAAGAGAAAGTTTAGTAGGAAGAATGGAAGAAAATGGAGGATGAGGAGAGGTAATATCTTGATGTGTTTTTAACCAGGAAAAGCACACTCTTCGTCGGCTTCAGCTAGACTCTCGCCCGTGAGGAACAACGACTTTTTACCTTGCGAAGATTCTTCATCTCGGCTACGGTAAAGTAGATTAGCCTCAACGTACACAGACCGTCCGTCTGTGCTCACGTTGTTCAGGCTTCAGCTCGTTCACCTTCCAGCGGCTTCCATGAGATCTGCGTCGCCCTACTGAAGTAGCAACCTCAGTTCCGGTTTGGCTTTTCAAGATAAAAGATTCCTTGAAGGAATTTCACTAAAGTGAAGCTTTTTACAGCTCGAAATGGATTTATAACTTGGCATGTTATAAATCTTTAACTGATGAAGTGTCCTTAGCATTCGACAGACGTTCATTCAGCTCTTTGAGGAACCTCATGGTTTGAGCTCCTCAGCAGACTCAAGGCTCAGACAGGAAGTGGAACCTTAAAAAAGGAAGATGACCCAGTTAAATCCACTCCGCTCGTTGGTTGTTACCCAGAGAACGGGAGGGATTTAGCTCGGGTCAGAAGGTTTATCATAAGTTAAAGGAGTGAAGATTATTCAGTAAAAGTGTTTAGAAAAGAGACAGAAACCTGTCGCCAGTTATACAGATTACTGATTAAACGTCTTAACTTTTGTAAAACAAAACTGAACAAGTCATTCTGACATATAATTCAACTTTGGTATAGTTCTATTCATCATATGAAGAAGTGATCAACATTGGTAACAGCATAAAACCATGATGATACAATGACGAGAGTTATTCTGTTAATTAATTCTGAATTAACACAAATTAAAAGGAAGTCTCTTCTGAAATAATATGTGTTTTGATTCAAATAAATGTAATAAAATTGTGTCCACTCGTCTCCTTGAGAGCCTCAAGAAAATGCACTAAGAGTTTCAGCGACCGGGTTGTATCACTACATTATTATAAACTGAAAGGGGTCTTTTTAACTTGTCATCTCTCTAACAGAAAACACATCTTATATATGTGACCAGAGTTTTCTGCTTCTCACAGTTTTGGAATTTCTAAGACACAATATTTAAATTTCCAAACAACTGTTTATTTAAGGCACGGGCGTCCAAATTGAGGTCCATGGGCCATTTGTGACTCTTGGAGTGAGTTGGTGCGGCCCAAAGCTGCAGTTTAAAGGGGACCTCAGATGTATTTTTTAAATTTTTATGGTATTTCTGTGGGATATCCAGACCCTATTCCTTCAATTTAATGCACAAAATAATTATTAGATAATCAATTATACCCTTTTTAATTCTGCCATTTTTAACTTTCGTTTTGAACGACCGGTTTCTTGAAGTCCACGCCCTTCAACGATCTGTTTACGCCCTCTGTAACAGCCAGTATCTGTAATGTGTTGTTGTTTTAAAATTAGCTCTTTTTTTATTACTCATTTGACTTACTGTTAGTGCTAGCTTAAGATAACTTACCGAAACCCGTCTGAGCGCGCCGCCATGAGCTGCTCCTTTTAGCATGAGACCACCCGAATCCGAAGCTAATGTTAGCTTGTTCCTCTTCCGGTGTTCGCCAGCTCCGCTCGTTGCACGCGGAGATTTTGGGAGTTATCGCTGTTCCAGTCAAGACAACACAAAGTTCACCAAGTGTCTCCCGTAAATTAATCCGTAAGGAGAAGGTCCTCGCTGCTGCGAGGCTGCTGCAAGGCTGCAACGAGGCTGTACAATTGAAGCTCCGCTCCATCCGCCAGAAGCAGTGTCCCGTTGCCGCCGGTCCCTATGCCGGGAGTCCGCTCGTTTAATTTTTGCCGGCTGCGCGTTGGGAGCGATCGCAAATACACTAAAAATTGAACTAAAACATAAAAATAACAATTATACTTTATTTATAAAGCCATTTAAAAAAACCACAGCTGCAACAAAGTGCTGTACACATGAAATTAAGAACATATAAACAAAAGATGAGATGAAATCATGAAAAACAACAGTCATGTGTTTAATACAGAAGTGGGTTGAGCCTAACCAGGGGTTGCTAGGTGAGGGGCTGGACTCAGGTTTGAGGTGATTGGCTACGGCTTGTGACGTCAATAACTGCAGGAAGTGTGAATCCAGGTGTATTTATCAAAAATAAATAAATCTACTTAGAGTAAATAAACCACTGGGTGCATTTTTTTGGCACAAGGACTGTTTTTTTATGAAGTTAATACCCAAAGTTGAGTAAAAAAACCATTAAAAAGTGAATTTTGCATCTGTGGTCCCCTTTAAGAATGGTCTCATTTTGGCCAGCATGGTTAAAAGGTCGATGCAGACTTTCTGCAAATTAGTTGGTAAGCCTTTTTTAATGTATTGTTTAGGTTTAACAGCAAAACTGGTGAAAAACAATCTTCTCAAAATGAGCAATACAGTACTAAACAAAATACAAACATTTGGATGTAATATGCTGGTGAAGATTCTCAGTCGTCCAGGACATGATAAAATCAAAAAGGCGTTCAATTCAAGATCAACTGGACTTTATTTGTAACAGAAGACGTTTCGCTTCTCATCCGAAAAGCTTTATCAATTCAATGAACCAGACTGTTTTCGGATGAGAAGCGAAACGTCTTCTGTTACAAATAAAGTCCAGTTGATCTTGAATTGAACGCCTTTTGGATGTAATGAATCTTTTTATTTTCACCTCATGGTACAAAACCACAAACCTTTGCTGATTTCTACCAGAAAGGAGACTTTTGGATAATGGTTCATAAAACTTAGCTAAATATTGCAGTTGATAAAATAATCAAGAGGAAAACTGGACGTTTTTAAATGAATATAACGTGGTATCATCTACATACAATTTGATCAACTTGATCAAACCTATAAATGTTTTGTAGCAACTGACAGCTGGATGATTTTTCAGAACTTCCATCAGCCTTTTGGTCTGTCCATGGTCCAAAAGGCTGATGGACTCCCTCTTAAAAAGACACTTACTCAAATGACTTTTTTTTTTGGTGAGATCAGACTAAAATGAACTTTACAAACACAAGAAAACAACAAACACAGACTCAACAAATCAAATAAATCAAATCCTTTTAAAATAAAAATATATGCTTATGAGGCTTTTGTTTTGGATGTACAACAATTTAAAACTCTTTCTCCACCTAAATTTGTAAACTTTTGTCCTTTCTCCAAGATACTGTTCATGTTGAAAGTTAAATTCACATTTTTGTGGCCCATGAGTTTTAATCTTGATCGTTTTGGCCCACAAATTAAAATGTTTAAACACCCTGATTTAAGGCTTACTTTTTAGTCAGATTTTCTGTCTGCCTCTCTTAACAGTGCAATCAGGAAGCAAGAAATCCAAGTCTGTGGTTACCATGATGACCATAACGAGCCACTGGCAGCAGCTTTAACATTTATTTTGATCTTGGCATTCTTTACACTTTTTTATTCACTAAAATGTGGGCATATTTTTCTTTGCTCAGTTTTTTATGATGCTCACGCTGGAGTCATGGTCAGCAGCTGCACTGGCACCTGTTGAAATTGCTTTAGAGGTTTTCTAGTTGAAGCAGCTGGTATCTCTGGTTGAAGAACAGAAACAAAGCAACAAGACAACCCATTTTACTTAACACTGTTTCTCTCACTTGAGAGCACGAAGATGAATGAACGTGAATTTGCATGTGTGCTGTAAGAGTTTATTATTGGAGATAAGCAGCGTTATGAGTAAACACCAAAATCTGCATCCATATTTCTCTAATAATTTCATGGAGTATACCTGTTGCCTGATCACATTAATATGTGCTGCAGAGATGTGGACAGACCTTGAACAAACCTAATTTTCTCCAGATTTGTTGATCTAGAAAACCAATTTGGCGTCAGTATGTTCTGAAGATGTGCATCTTGTGTAATATGGGTCTACTATTTCTCTCAAAGTGGGGTTTTTCATTTTCCCTTCTCTCGTGAGAATAAATAAAAATGAGGACCTGCTGCTGATCTCCTCCTGTTGAGTCGTTTTCACACAAGCGCTGCAGTCCTGAAATGGTCTGGAGATGTTCTGGTGCCATGTGAGAATGCAAATGCCTGCAGCATTTCCCTCCTGAGTTCTTGCAGAGATATTCCTCCGCAGTAAAATGCCCAGAATAATCAGTCGGCGAGGCAATGTGTAAATGCAGCTCATTTAATATGAGCATGTGCATCGTTATTTTTTTGATCAACCTGTATATCTTTAATACATTTGGTTTTAATGACAAGACAAAAACAGTCATCAAGCGGACTCGTCCACTGTTGATGTGCTGTAAATGTAATTCAGCATATTTTACAGTACACTTGCATCACATCCTACCTCCTGGCTGCACACGCTTCCCAACATCCCCTACTTTAAATTTCACGCTGTGAGAGCACCATCTCCAGCAGAAAATCTCGTGCAGCGAAAAGTGTAAGCAGAAGCTGCAGGGAAAAAAAAAAAGTTTAGGCCAAAGCGTTCACACATCGTCTATTGAAGATCTTTGATGTTCATGTGTGGAAATATCTCCCTAAAGGGGCACGTTTGAAAATAAAATAAAAATCTTTATTGTCACACAAACAAAGGAAACGTCTCTTTAGTCTCGTTTCTGAACAGTCCAAAGAGAAAGAGTGTGCTTCATCACAAAGAAGGTGAAAATAGAAATACAACAAAGAGCAACAGGTTTGGAGGGAAAGGCTCAGAGACGATGTCCTGGATGGTCCTGAGCTGTGGACAGAGCAGATCAGTCCTCTCGGGTGCTCACAGGGTAAGTCTTCAAATCTCTGCAGGATTGATTTTCTTGTATGGAGTTTGTTTGGTTCAACAGGTCATCTGGACTTATTTTATTTTTTAAAGATACTTCACTTCATAAAAAGGCTTCTTCAGTTCTGAACTGAAGAAAATGGTGGAACCAAACCTTTTTTGATTTTGTCGTTGTATTTACATTGACGTTGCATTTTGGTATACAGTACAGTGGTCGTTTATCGCAGATTTGCTCTATCACGGATTTTCAAAACAAGATTGAACATGACACACAACTGGCTGATTGATGGATGGGCCGCACGGCCAGCCTGGAATTTTTATTTAAAATAAATTATTTTAAATTATTTGGCACCTGCTGCACATTTTGTGCAGAAAAAGCTTCTTCCTGCAGCTTTGTGCAGCTTTACTGTTGCAGGATAAACTTCCTGCTGCAG
The DNA here is from genome assembly GCA_038048925.1 of Garcialebias charrua. Taxonomy (NCBI): domain Eukaryota; kingdom Metazoa; phylum Chordata; class Actinopteri; order Cyprinodontiformes; family Rivulidae; genus Garcialebias; species Garcialebias charrua. The sequence goes on from JBBPBX010016276.1 coordinate 37,046, forward strand.
CTGATCAGATGTTCAAGTGCAGAGCGGAGAAGTGGGCTTGGCCAAGAGCGCTTGCAGGAGGCAAAGAGCAGAGGAGGCAGGGAGCTGAAATCATGACATTCTGTGCTCTTTTAGAGCGTTTAGAAACATTGCTTAGAATATTGCACGATGGTGGGAAGTGTTAAAAATGCCTTAATATATATCTGTATAAATAATACAATAAACTACTAATTACTACTCCTACTTTGCGGTTTTTCCCTTATTGCGGATCTTCAGTATACGGAACCCCCGCGATAAATGAGGCTGTACTTTTAAATGCTAATTTCCATCCATCCATCCATTATCTTTACCCGCTTCTTCCTATCCACAATATTCCTGAGGGTGTCACTGTAGAAGCGAATGTGCATTGTACTTCCTGTCCGACACCGGAAGTGCCTGTATTCCATAGGCGAGTATGGATCGCGGGTGTTTTTGAAAGTTATTTTCATTCATTTTATCGGAGCAAACACAGCTTTTGTTTAAACGGAACGTTTACTGAAATGTCCTACCGGGGTTCAGGTACCTGCTGTGCTGTTCGCGGCTGCACCAACAACCGGACCAAGCTAAATCTTTGGCTAAAACAACAGTGTTTTCAACACGGACCCAAAACAAAGAAAGAGTGTTCCTGCATCCTACTCTATGGCTGTGTCTGCGCGATCAGGTAACATCTGTAATTTCTTTTTATTCAGGGAGGGTTTATTAATGAGAGTTTTGGATGATTTACTGTCTTAAAATGATATATGTCAGGCGCGACCGGTGTTACAGAACACCGTGACTTTTAGCCGAGATAGCTGCTAACAAACGTTAGCCGAGAGACAGGAGCAAACGCGTTGCTATTTATGTATTTTTAAATTATGTCTGCGCGATCAGGTAACATCTTTTTATTCGGGGAGGGTTTATTAATGAGAGTTTTGGAAGATTTACTGTCTTAAAACGATAGATCTCAGACGCGACCGGTATTTTTAGCCGAGATAGCTGCTAACAAACCTTAGCCGAGAGGCCGGAGCAAACGCGTTCGCTATTTATGTATTTTTAAATTATGTCTGCGCGATCAGGTAACATCTGTAATTTCTTTTTATTTGTCCCTCCTCTTTTAACAAAACGAGTGGTGTTCCCACATTTTTAATGAACTAAAACAACAAAGTTTGGACTGTCTTCAACTGTATTACTCGCATGTAAACAAACGGTGTTTCCGGTCAACCGGAAGTCGTGTGCACATTTCGCGCAAAGCGTCATGGGGCGTAGGAATAAGGTGGATTCGGGTTGTGGTGGTGGTGGTGGTGGTGGTGGTGGGGGGGTCACTGGTGCCCATGTCCAGCTTTCACGTGCGAGGGGCGGGGGATGCCTGGACAGGTCTCCAGTCCATCACAGGGACACATAGAGACAAACAACCATTCACTCTCTCTCTCACACTTAGGGACAATTCAGAGTTATCAATCAGCCTAACATGCATGTTTTTGGTCTGTGGGAGAAAACCTGAGTACACGGAGGAAACCCACACATGCACGGAGAGAACAAGCAAACTCCCCCCAGAAAGGCCTCTGGACCGGGATTTGAACCAGGGCAACCAGCTTGCTGAGAGGCAGCAGCTCTACCACCTGCACCGCCGTGCCACCCTAAATGCTCATTTATTTAAGGCAAAGAGGGCAAATCAGATCAGTTTATGTAGGACCCTCTGAGTTAAGGATCTTTATGTTGACTGTAAAGATGTCAATAATAAAAGAGTGACAGAAAGAGGACAATAAAAACAGGTTTTCCAGGTGAGTTGGTGGAAACTCACTGACCATCAGGACTGTTGGATCTGACCAACTGAGTTGAGCTGGTATGAATTTCAAATTCAATTTGGAGGCAAATAAGTTTCAAACTCGCCATGGGAAGAATGAACTCACAAGCGTTTTGATCCAATCTAGATAATAAAGAAAAAACAACAACAAAAAAATTGGTTTCCTCTTAACGTTTCTGTTTTAGTGAGAGTTGTGCTAATTATCTTCCCTCATTTAGGTTTCTCTTACCGCTGAACATTCATCAAGATGAGGAAAAGTGTGCAGGTAAATTTAACAAATGATCTGCGTCCAGACAGGACTTCATTTGGGTCTGGATCTGAACCACAGTCTGCCACATGGGGACTTCTGACTTTGATGTTTAAACTGAAGAAGGACAACTTGATGTGTGGGTTTCATCTCCGACAAACGGCAAAGGATGGAGACAACTTTAGCCCCCCAGATGGTACCAATCAAAGGGAAAGTAGAAACAGGGAGGAATGGAGGCAGGAACATAACAGGGTTATGGGTTAGCATAAGGAGAAGGAATTAACAAACCGGTGTGTTTGGTTTGTGATTGACTTTGAGTTTATTGTGTTTGGCTGTGAACTGACACTGGATAATTACTGAGATTAACTGAATTAACAGAGTGAAGTGCACAAATGGTTGAGGAGGACAATTTACAGAGGGAGACAGAGAATGATGTGGCTGAAAAGGTTAACCAAGATAAAGAAAAATAGCCAGGTCATCATTTTTTATTCAACCTTTGTTTAGTCAGGTAAATCTTATTGAGCCTCGTGGACTCATTTACAAGAGAGACCTGCTAAAACTAAAGAACGATGAACAGCAATGGTAGAATTTCAATAAACAATAGAAAAACAAAAGAGAGAAATACATAGACTTTTTTTTTTAAACAAAGTATCAAAAAACTAGCAAAACATTATAAGGTAGACGTATAAAATCAAAGACAGGAACATATCTGCATTGGTTTTTGCCAGGATTCCAACAGATTCTGAAAACCATTTAGAGAAGTCAAGGTCGAGAGCTTCAGATCTTTTTGTAAGATATTCCATGAAGCAGGAGCAGAGTAGGAGAAGGCCCTTTTTCCAAGTTCAGTCCTCACTGACGGAACACTGCAGGTAATCATGTCCTGAGAGCGCACACTGTAGCTGCACTCACGTAAAGACATGTAGGAGGAGATGTATGAGGGCAGCAGACCAAGAAGTGATTTAAAGATGAAAATGTACCAGTGGAAGAGTCTGCGTGAGGTTAATGATGTCCAGTTAACCAGTGAATACAGGGTGCAGTGGTGGGTACGATAATCACAGCCAGTTATGAATCTTAGTGCACCATGATAGACAACATCCAACATCCGCAGGGTGCTTGTAGGAGCATTCATGTAGAGAATGTCACCGTAATCAATGGAGGGAGGAAAGTCACAGATACAAGGTGTTTCCTAACATTCAGTGTAGACATGAGTTTAAAAGAGAGATGTGAATCGACCAGTATACCCAAATATTTATAGGAATCAACAAACTCAATAGGGACACCGTTTGAGGATAAAATCAGAGGAGGATCTGCTGGGACCGACTTCCTACTTGAAAAAAACATTACACGTGAGGTTCAGGTGTGGCTCCCCCTCCTTAACCCATCACATCCAGTTCACCCCTGAAATGACTGTAGCCCTTTGAGGAACAGGAAACTTGCTGTAGTCTGAGACTGACTGCAGTCCCCTGAATTAGCACATATAGCAATGAAATAAAAATAAACAGGTTTGCTTGAAGGAGCATAAACATCATGCACCAGTGAGGAAATTTAATGTTGCATCAGTGAGGAAATGGGATGTTGAATCAGGACTTTAATGAAAGCAGATCTGTCGGTTCAGTAGACCTGAGACTGATGCTAACATTTATTTGCATATGTTGCTGACGGAGTGCACGCAGATTATTTAGAAACACAGTACTCTTTTGAGACAGTGTGTATTTTATTTTACGGAACATTATTTATCCAGTTAAAGAGTTAGTTGATTAACTGGAATTATCTTCCAGTGATGTAACTCTTTAAAGACCATTGATTTCATCATATATTTATGGTCACAGTGAAAGTCAATAGGTGTGGCTGTTTCTGCAGGCCAGTTGGCAGCACGAAGGCTCAGTGATTAACACAGCTGCATCACAACAAGAAGGTCCTGGGTTCAATCTCCGGTTGGACCGGGGGTCTTTCTGTGTGGAGTTTGCATGTTCTTCTCGTGCTTGTGTTGGTTTCCTCTGGGGGTACTCCGGTTTCCTCCCACTGACCAAAAACATTCATGTTAGGCTGCTGTCAGGTCCAGGCCTCCCTTGCAAATGAGATCTGTGATCTCGATGGGATTTACCTGCTTAAATAAAGGTTAATTAGAAGAAGAAAAAAAACACTGCATTGAGATAACACTGATTTAGTCATCTGCATACAATTTAATACACGTTACGTGCTGATGAAAAGTTACACTTCCTGTTTGTGAATATGGGGTTCGGACATTCATGCATGTAGAGCAATAAATTCCAGCCTTTGCTAGAGATCACATCCATAATATTTGTTGCACTTTACCCATGGACAACAAAAAAAATTCAAAAAAAGGCGTTCAATAAAAGATCAACTGGACTTTATTTGTTACAGAAAACGTTTCAACCTCTATACAGAGGGCTTTATCAATTCTATGAGCAGACTGTGTGTGAGTGGAGTTATAACAGTCTTAGGAGACACGCACCAACCTATGTAAATTGTAAGTTGAGGTAATGCATACATGTAAATTGACAAATCACACCTTAACAGTAGGGGTTCCTTGAGGTCTCTGACAGAAGACACACAACATAGGTTATTTACATAGGTTGGTGCGTGTCTCCTAAGACTGTTATAACTCCACTCGCACACAGTCTGCTCATAGAATTGATAAAGCCCTCTGAATAGAGGTCGAAACATTTTCTGTAACAAATAAAGTCCAGTTGATCTTTTATTGAACGCCTATTTTTGATTTTATCATACCATATACCAGCTTTATTTATAGAGCACTTTAAACACCTACAGGACCAAAGTGCTGTACACACAACAAAACAATCACAATCAGGTAATAAAATGATTAAAATAAATAAGAGTCACATAATAAAAGTTGAGGAATCATACAATCAGATAAAACAAGCGACTAAAATTATTATCATGTCCTAGACGACTGAGAATCTTCACCAGCATACAACAAAAAAAGGTCAGTCAAACGTTAAATGTGTTTCCAGAAGAAATTGCACAGGAGTGAACTGTTATAGCAGAACATATCACAGTGCTACAGAAATAAATTAAATTCAAGAATTGAGAAGTCAATACTGACCTGACCCAATAACATCCTGACAAAATCAAATCCTCCATGACACAGAGCACTTAGCACACTTTATCCCAACAATGTCCCAAAGCTGAAAGCCTTCTTTATAAGATTTACCTCTGCAGGTTATCAAGAACAGGATCAATCTGTCTGCCAGGTGCAGTCAGAGTGCAACAAGTTGTTCTGTTGTTAATAACATCGACACCTTGAGCAGAAAGTGAAAAGCAACACTCAGCGGGAAACCTTTTCTTCTGAAACGTACATGTTGATGTCAATTATGCTCCATTAAGATAAACTCTTGTTTTATAAAGAGGAACAATAATGCCACATGTTGTGTGAGTGCACAGAAACAAATTATAGATATCAGTTTCCAAAACTATATTAAACGATAGAAGAACAAAACATGAAGTGAAATAAGCATGAAATATTATCCACATCACTTCTATGTTCACTGTCCCTCCTCTGTTGGTTTTAATCATCCAACCATTATTGTTACCCAATTCTTCCTTTCTGGGTTCTGCTGGTCACTGGGCCCATGTCCAGCCATCACTGAGCGAGAGGCGGGGGACACACTGGACATGTCTCCAGTCCATCACATAGAGACAAACGAGACAAACAAACATTCACTCTCTCACTCACACCTAGAGACAATTTAGAGTCACCAATCAGCCTAACATGCATGTTTTTGGTCTGCGGGAGGAAACTGGAGTAACCCACGCATGCACGGAGAGAACATGCAAACTCCACCCAGAAAGTTCCCGGGCCGGGATTTGAACTGGCAACCTTCTCGCTGAGAGGCAGCAGCTCTACCAACTGAGTCCTGGTTTTAATCAGTTTTGTTTAAAAATGTTCTTGTAATGAGTTAATTATTATCCTGATGGATGCATCGGCATATGGAACCAAAAGAACTTGATTTGATACATTAAAAATTATTATTATCCAAGTTGAAGGTGAAGAAATATATTAAAAATTCTAACTTGCAATGAGTTTAAAGCCAAATATTTGTCACTTTCAAATGACTTATCTTTTTCTGCTGATGTTTAGTATGGACAAAATACACCCTCTGACATTCTGATCCACTGCACTTACAATGGGCTTGATGTCAAAACAGGGACATGAGGATTAAGGAGTATCAATAATCTCAGACATCTGCTATAATTTGACCTACTTCTTCTTTTTTATTTTATTTATTTGTTTACCTTTTCAGTGTTCAGAACACCACTGAAATCAACACGACAAAACAAGCTTTGCTAATTGGAGCCCAGCGCTGTCCCTCAGAGGAGTGTTTTCAGGTCAAACGAGTGTTACGGTGTTTAGGTTTGATGTTAGATGTCCATGCTGTGTTCTCTCCCGAGTCATTACCGCTCAGCTTCCACATGTTTGGCAGCAAATTGCCAATCAGCTGTGCTGCGCTGCTCTGGGAGCAGCAGGAGGTGGATGAGAACCATGCAGTGCTAGAAAGGACCAGGGTGTTTATATCATTGTTATCATCATTTTTAGTAGTAACGAAAAGAATATGTAAAACTCTAAAACTCTTTCAGTGTGATTTTTTTAAAAGGTAAAATAAAAGATGATGTAAGACGAAAATTGGTCTCTAATTTACCAGTAAAGTAGTACATCCATTTTATATTTTAGTTGCAGAATTATTATTATTTATTTATTTATTTATTTATTTATTTATTTATTTATTTATTGCCACACACATCTCACACTAGTAGCAAGACTCTGAAGTGATAAAGCTTTAAAGGTAGGTTTCAAACTAAAATAATTTATGTTGAGAATCATTATTGTCTTGAAACTGATGTTATGTATGATATGTAAGATGTGATGTATCACACAATGTGTTAGTTAGCATTCAGATAGTGCATGACGTGAACGACTATCAGCTACTTCCAAACCCAATTTTAGCCCAAATATCTGTAAAATATACTGATTCACTGACAGTTTTGTGTTGACTCAGCTTTAGACTGACTCCAGAAGTTAACTGGTTATAAATGTTAGGCTGACTGGTAACTAAAATTGACCCTGGGTGTGAGTGAGACAGGTCCCTCTTGTAAATGAGTCCCTGTGGCTCAACGAGGCTAGCCTGTATAAATAAAGGTTGAATGAATGGGGAAAAAAAGTACATCCAAGTGTTACTTTATGAGAGTTTCATTAACATCTGTCCAGTGGTTCATATTTTCTACAGACATTGTTGACTCCTACAGTTAATGCACATGCTTTAAACATTAACATTTTGTGTCATGTGTAGCACTCAAAATATATTGTTGCAGCTACTAACATATACCAACATTTAGCTCAATATTTGTACAATTAACTCGGGCACACTAGATAGCAGCTCTCTGCTCCACACAGAGGGCTGTGGTAGCTCGGTGGTCTGTGGTTGCATCAGGAAGTACATCAGGCGTAAAAACAACTAAGTCTTCATGCGAGTTAGTTTGCTGTGGCAGCCCCTGAAAAAGGGAGCAGCCGAAAGAAGAATAGAAAATTATACAATTAACTCAGTTTAATATACATTTTTGTAATTTCCAAAGTTAGTTGTCTGTGGTAGCCATACTGAATTAGACTGATTCTATAAGCGAATGACAATCCAATGATTACTTCCTGCAAGATATATATTTTTTGTGTTCCCTAGTTCAGGATGTATTTTGTTGACTTCAATTGATAATAGAAGTGTTTGAATAAAGATCAGAGTATGAATTAGAAATGACTCTCGTAGTGGTACTTGAGAGTCATTTCACTCTCATGTACTACCACCACATCACATTTTTGTTCAATACCTGCACAGTTAACTGAGTTATAGCCATTTATGTTTGTAAAGGTTGCTTCATTCTCTCTTTCGCTCTCGACGAAGACGGTCGCTTTAACCCGCTCCTCCCTCCTGCTTTTTTGCCCTCTTGTCCTGCTAACCTCCTCAGAGCCTCTCTTTACTCATCTTCCAAATCAAAATGTATTATGGATCTGGTCAGCTGGTCTCTCAACACAATTGATTTTTTTCCCCACCAGAAGACAGGGTGCAGGAGAACCCTCATGCCCTGAAGGGATACACGAAGCTGGATATGTCATGGATATCTGGGGTGTTTGGAAGATGATGTGCCTGTCTGTGATGTCTGTTGAGGACATAGAAGACACATACATAATTTGATTTATGATAACAGGGTTTCTGCTTTTTGGATTCAGCAGATACCTGGGTTATTGGTTAATAAGGAAGACGTCGGCAGCAGTTTTGGCAATAGTAAAGCTGCCAGCCTCATATGAAGGATTACTCCATGCTTCAACCTCTCAGACTAATGTGCTTTGCGAGCTGAACCGTAAGGTGGACGTGATTTCTGAGAATTGTGGGTCACTTGCAGCTCCTAGGGCTCGCCGACATGAAGGATTAGACCTTGGAGAAAGCTAACAAGCACGAACCGGTGGAATGTCCACGGATCTGGCTGTTTGGATTCGCCATCGAGTGTACCAGCAGAACTGAAGACAGACATGTCAGTAGAGTCTGCCTGCCCAAAACAACTGTTGTTTATCTGAATTTGGCCCCCCCCCGCTGGCCTCGGATAGGCCAACTTATCTCAAATTGCTCCTGGAGGATACGTAAATGAAGAAGCTCTGCCTGACCCCCCGAGGACATCTGTGGCCTTATCAGAATTGTGCCACTGATATACACTGTACCATCGTATCAGAACTTTGGAACTTTCTGGAGTGTCCATGGACAACTCACCATCTTTGTTGACCTTCTAAGAATAAATGTATTATGATGTCATTTTATGTTACTATTTTATGTTGCAAGGTCTTTTTTTGCATCTTTTATACTGTGCCCCAGCCAGGACATGGTGTGAGACATGATATTTTTAAACTCCCTCCACACTTGTGTTCTCTTTTCCTCATCTACTCTGTATGTTGTATGTAACAGATCTCTCTTGTAAATGAGTCCCTGAGGCACAATGGGAACTAACCTGTATAAATAAAGGTTGAATGAATGAATGAATGAATGAATGAATGAATGAATGCTTAGCTATGGTGGGCATCATAAATTGAGTCATCTCCCAAAGTTAATCAGTTGTAGATGTACATCCAAAGAACATTTCTGACAGTTTCAGTAAAATTCATCTGGTGGTTTTTGGAATATTTTCTGTATTTGCAATAGAACGCACAAATAAGTGCAAACACATTGTGCTCTGCTTTTTGGCTTTCCTCAGGGTTATAAAAAATTAAATCCCAGAGGAATTCAAAGTGTACGGTAGGTGAAATTTATTTATATTCTAGAAGGTAGATTATTCACTGGGTCAAAGAGGTCTACACGCTTTCACAGTGCAAAAAAAGCCTTTTGTCACACTTTCAGAAAAGTCAGCACAAGATTTATATTTATAACTTTTCAATACAGACTAAGATGTATTTTTCAGCACATTGCAGTTTAAGACCCAGTTTTGGTTGAAATGGTGGGAAAATGGTGTCAAGTTTCACAAGTGGAAGAAGCTGTCCTCTCACTTAGCAAACAGTCATGACAGACGTCTCAGGACTTCTTGGTTCAAACCGTCCTTTTTATGTTGGTGCCAATAACAAATTGGTTTTCAAGAAAACTGTGAGATGTCAAAAAGTCAAACTGTGAGGGGTTAGTGAGATCAGTGGTCATGATTGAGTTCAGAGCTGCTGATCTGTTGCTGCTGCAGGAGCGTGATGACTGAGATGAGACGTTCTGCCTCAGAGATGAGTCAGTCAGGAGGCAAAGCTGCTCACAAACTGTGCTGCAGGTCCAACAAACCTGAGCAACGTTTGAGAAAATGTATCTAAATCAAATATTAAACCTTTTCCATGTGTACACGTCAAGTTCTAGTTCAATATTTGCAGACTCGCTTTTAGAGGGTTTTCAACGTAAGATTGTGCACATCACACAATTGTCAACTTTAATATTACTCACGTGATTGGCAGGGGCGGAGTGGGACAACTTTTCAGCCCGGGAGTTTAATGGCCAAGAGTGGCCCATTTTTTCACATTTTAAAAATATTTGGCAAAAATGTAGCCTATAATATTTTTTTAATTGCAATACAATCAACAACTTTTTTTTGGTTATAATTTTTAGTTACATTTTGTTACAATTCAGCAAATCAGGTGGGAAAAAAACTAAATTAGTTGACTTAAAAAACAGAAAATGATAAGTCAATTCTTTGTTGCTCTTTCCATATCAGACTCAAAGATTACTGAAAAACTCAAAACGTAATTTTGTTGGCTTGAACGTTGGCCAGCTGTCATGAGAAGTTTGCACTAAATACAGTGACAAAAAGATAAACCATAAAACTATTTTACATTCAAAATATTAAATTTGAGGCCAGATAAAATGTCAATGAGACCAGATTTGGCCCATGGGCCTCGAGTTTGACATGTGATCTACAGCATCAGTAAGCGCCTAAGAAGTGCACTAGTTTCTGCCACCATATGTGTTACTTTGTCATTGTCAATGGACATAAGAAGTTCTTTCTCTGTGGACATCAGCATAAATGCCTCCAAATGCTCCTGGTTAAGTGTGCTTCATAGTCTATTCTTGATGAACTTGAGAGTAGAGAAGCTTTCACATGCAACATGAGACAACAAATATTTGTATGCCAGCCCTATATAGGCATCTGTGAAAAGGTTATACTGTGTCAATATAAGGTAAACACAGATAACACAGTTTCTGCAAGAAGAACAAGCCCTGCTTTCAAGTTCAATCTCTGGTTCAACCCTGTTCCATCTCAGTACCATCTTGACAGTGGACTCTTCCAGAGGGGACTTTTTCAGCCTATCCCAAGACTGGACAGCTCTGTGTGTAAAGTACTCACTGTGGCTCTCTCATCAAATCTAAGCAGATTTTTGCTTGTTGCTTGAAGTGCTGAGCTCTTGAGTCCTTTAAGCCTCATCTCTGAAAAGTTTTTAGGGTCAAGACAAGCAAAATCAGAGACAAGTTTGGCATTGGTTGCAATATGTATGCATATGCATGAGTTTATTTTTATTTGTCTATTAAATGCGTTGCTTTAACATTTTTCTGTTTCCTGTTTTCACTTCACCTCATGCATTTCTGCCTCATTACGTAAATAAGGACTTGTGTGGAAAATTAAAAAAATAATTACATTTAATTACATAACACAAGTCATCTAAGAGTAAAAGTAAAAACAAAAAAATATATAGGCCTACCGGTATTTTAAGCACAGTAAAATG
>JBBPBX010016277.1:0-23218 GCA_038048925.1 Garcialebias charrua
GTTGTTCGAGACAACAGTGTGGGTGGCTGTGGAGGATAAAGTGCTCGCTCACACACCTCGACACTGAGCGACACATGCTAGCTGCTCTGAACTTGGTGGCTAGCGCCAACCTTTATGGGTTACATGCAGCTGGTTTGATGTGGAGCCCACACACGGTGACGAGATGACAAGCAAACTGCATCACCCACACCACAGAGGAGGAGGACGTGGTGTGGGGTGGAAGCTGTTTATATGAGTGGAAGAGGGCCTCATGAGAACTACCGGTATGTGTGTGGAAGTTGAGTATATGGGGGACACCTACACACTCGAGTGGTTTTGGGCATGTGCATGTAGGGGTTAAAACGTGCAAACATAAGTGCAGGTGCAACAACAATGAATGTGTGCAAAGTGATTCACATGAGAGCAGCTCAGATAAAGTCAAGGAAAAGATGGGATGTAAAGAAGGGACAAAAACTGTGTCCAGGTAAAAGAAGTCTGTGTTTTAAAGAAAACACTGACGGACCGAGGAGCCGAAGATATTAAAGTCCAGCAGGGAGGCGGAGAAGAACGACCGGGAGATAAGCGTAGAACGTGGAGTGTCTGGCTGTGTCCCAGCTTTGTCTTTGGTCTCAGGGGAGGGAGACTGGCACAGGCAGGCAGGCAGGCTGCTTTGGACCCGGTCCAGGCCACACACTGTGCCACGCTGCCCAGGAAAAGCCCCGGACAGAGGAGAGGGAGAGCTGATGGAGCTGGTGTTGAGATCCCAAGCCCAGCCCTCCTGAGGCACTTCAACGTGCCCCGGGGGGCCCATTGTGCCCAGAGCTCAACCACTTGACACATCTGGTCCTTTCTGTCTGGTGAGGACTCATTCACCAGGAAACTGTAGCTGGGGGGCTACAAACAAAGCCGTCTGAGCCTGGAACTGATTATACCAACAAAATGTTATATACAGTGGTGCTTGGAAGTTTGTGAAGCCTTTAGGATTTTCAATATTTCTGCATAAATATGACCTAAAACTTCATCAGATTTTCACACAAGTCCTAAAAGTAGATAAAGAGAACCCAGTTAAACAAATGAGACGGAAATATTATGCTTGGTCCAAAAAAGCTAAGTCTGGTCCTCTGGACATTCAAAAAACAAAACAAAACAAAGCAAAAAAAAAAAAAACTGTAGAAACGTTTCGTCTTTCGTCCGAAAGACTTCCTCAGTCTGAGAAGCTGTGTTCAGCTCAGTCTTATAAATAGCACCCTCCCACAGTGGATCAACCAGTTGGCTGATGACAGCCGAAACCAGCTGCTCACATGATCAAGGAGGACCATCAGCCTGACGATGGATCGTTAACACCCTGATGGTTGTTTGCTATTGATCCACTGTGGGAGGGTGCTCTTTATAAGACTGAGCTGAACTCAGCTTCTCAGACTGAGGAAGTCTTTCGGATGAAAGACGAAACGTTTCTACAGTTTTTTGTTTTTTTTGCTTTTTTTTGTTTTTTGAATGTCCAGAGGACCAGACTTAGCTTTTTTGGATTTTTCTACCTGGATTATTGAGCATGCATCAGAGTATTATGCTTGGTCATTTATTTATTGAGGAAAATGATCCAATAGTACTGTACATATCGATGAGTGGTAAAAGTATGCGAACCTTTAGGATTAGCAGTTAATTTGAAGGTGAAATTAAGTGTCAGGTGTGTTCAATCAATGGGATGATGAGTGAGTGGACACCCTGTTTGATTTAAAGAACAGTCTCTATCAAAGTCTGCTCTTCGCAACATGTTTGTGGAAGTGGATCATGACAGGAACAAAGGAGATTTCTGAGGAGCTCAGAAAAGGAGTTGTTGATGCTCATCAGACTGGAAAAGGTCACAAAACCATCTCTAAAGAGTTTGGACTCCACCAATCCACAGTCAGACAGTGTATAAATGGAAGAAATTCAAGAGCATTGGCCTCATGCACGAACCGTTCGTACGCACAGATTTGTTCTTAAACTGTGCGTACGAGTGATTTAGGATCATTTGTGGCATTCAACAATGTTTTCGTATCCTACGATTTTTTTCAGATACGAACAAAATTTACGAGTGGTCCGGACCTGTCGTATATTTTAGGAGCGTCAGTCTGCTGTCATCCAGACGGAATTTCTCCACTAATAACTTCATATTTCGTTATTTAGAAAATATTTAGAGTTTAAAAAAGTCACGCACCACAATTGTTTTTGACAATAGGTTCTGTTTGAAGTCGAATTATAATTTTAAATGTAATAATGACTAACGGATTAAAGTATTTAAATTAAAATCAATTTGTTATCAATGCCATTTTCTAACACTACAATATTAATATGAAGATCTCAAACTGAAACCAACTTAAATTATGAATTAATTTAAGTTTAATTTGTCTCGGTAACGCAGACTTCGGTAACGCAGACTTTAGGTTGACCTCCTCCTGTTGCAGTCATAAGCCGTGTTTCCATCAAGGTTTCTAGCTGCGCATTTTGAAGTATCGCAGCAGAAAAGCTTAATGGAAACGGCAAAATCCGTATTTACTTTCTCAAGTTCGCCAAAAAGTTTATACGCTCGCTTGAGGTGGTTTTTGGGATGTTCGAAAATGAGCAGATGCGCACAGCGACAGATGGAAACACATTTGCCGACTCGTGCTGCCGAAGCGAACATTCACGTCACGTGACTGATCAGCTGTTTCCGCTCCGGACAACATGTAACATCGCTAAAACTAGTTGGCATGACAGAATAAATACAACTCGACCGATAGCAACACGTACCTGAAATATTCTCTCCATTTTGACGAGATGTGTGGCCAGGTTCTGTTTTCAACTGCTACTTCCTGTTTACTGTAGACATGCGCAGTGCTGACGTCTGACGTAATGACGCTGACGTCTGACGTAATGACGCTGACGTCTGACGTAATGACGCTGACGTCTGACGTAATGACGCTGTGCGTGGCTTGGTAGATGCGCTTCAAGCCAGCAGATGGAAACACTTCTGCTTCGCATTAATTTGTATTTACATATTTGCGAGATTTCAAAAATTAGCTCAAAAATCGAAATGAAAATGGATGGAAACACAGCTAGTGATCTCAGATAGCTCAATGAGAAGAGCGTTGCGTCGCAGTTCCGAACCTTATGGGTTCAATTCCCACATGGGACAACATTTTTTTTCTCCTTTTAATTCATTCCAGATTTAAAAAACACAAGAAAACTATTTACAATACAACAAGAAATGAAGCATAAAGTCTTTTTAATCTGGAATGAATAAATAATCTAAAGAAAGAAGGAAAAAAAATAGTCATACCTTGTGGGAATCGAACCCACGAGGTCTTGATAAGCGGTGCAATGCTTTACCCAATAAGCCACCAGGACGCGTGTATATTTTAAGGTCCACATTTATTATAAACAAACATTCTTTGGCTTTAGTTGGTCATTTACTCCCATGAGTGACGCTGCTAATAAGGACAGATTTTCTTTTCTTGACCTCAGAGAGCAGAACTTCAATCTCCGCACCGGTAGAGTTCTTCTTTTTACTTTTCGCTGTCATTTTATGAACGAACACGTTTTGCCTCTGAGGCAGGAAACGTAGCCTTATATGGTGTTTTGAGGGGTGGGAATTATGTAAATAACCTCTCCGCGTGCACGCGCAGGTGAATAGAACAGGTGGGATTCATCATAGTACGCAGCTCATTTACACACTTTTCCTGAGGATAGAAGAGTTTGTTGAATCTGACGTGGCATGTTCGTACGAACGCTTCGTACGAACAAAAGTAAGAGAAATTTAGGATAGAAATATGAACCTGTTCGTGCATGAGGCATATTGTTCCCCTCCCCATGACCACTTGTCATCATTGATGGAACAATGAATTCTGAATTACATCAGATAATTCTAAAGGTAAATGTCAGGACATTTGTCCATGAACTGAATCTCAAGAGGTCATGCTATGGGACGTTATCTAGAAGAAACACTGTACTATTAGTATATAAAAAAGCTAAGTCTGGTCCTCTGGACATTAAAAAAAAAAAAAAGCAAAAAAAAAATTTGTAGAAACGTTTCGTCTTTCGTCTGAAAGACTTCCTCAGTCTGAGGTGCTGTGTTCAGCTCAGTCTTATAAATAGCACCCTCTCACAGTGTTAAGGCCCCAGTATAGCTCTGCGTTGGGCCAAACGCCGCTCGACGCCGTGCGAACGCCGCGGCACAAGCCTTTGAACGCGGGCGTGAACGCGCCAAGCTCAAATTTTACGACCGCTTACGCGCGCGCGTTGTCTCACAATAAACTGCCTGGCGCCGGACTGTTTTGTATGAGACACAAATGTATTAAATTCCCCTTCTTCATCCCTGATCTGGACTTTTCTTTTGTTTTTTTGCCAAAAGTCAAGTGATCGCTTCCTCCTTGATGAGAAATGAATGAATTTGTCACGAGCGAACTAAACTCATGTCCAACGTGGCTGCGGGAGGCTCTAAATATTTCCTGGTGTTCTGGTGTGCTGGACCAGCGCTCCCTGTTTTTATTTTATTTTTTAGAACTTTTTATTAACATATAAACACAGAAAACCGCTGTGCAGCCCGTGCCTTTTTTCCCCCACCCGACCTGTCAATCAGTTCAGTAGGCGTGTCAGCAAATGACCAATCAGCGACCTCAATTTGTCCCGTAGGTAAACGCTTCGCCCTGCTGCTGCTCAAATGACATCAAGAATTTGGAGCGAAAACGCTGGAGCCTCACGCTGAGCTATACTGTGAACTGCCTGCACGTAGCACGCGCGCGTCGAGCGGCGTTCGGCCCAACGCAGAGCTATACTGCGGGCTTAAGGCTGAATCCCTGAGAGCAGTAACAACAATGTTATCATACATTTTCTTGAGTTTTTCGTTACTGATGTGTAATTACAGGAGTTAAAAGTGTGACAATTAGCCCCCATAATTGAACCACAAGAAACATTAATGCAGACACGATCATTCAGAACCCAAAAACAGTGAAAGTTGCAGTGATGGGCAGATCCAGATGTGTTAACAAGATTCAGTGATTCCAGATAGTCTGAGATCTGAAAATAATGACAATAATATGAATGGTGCAGAAAAGTCTCAGACCATAAAGCGTCACAAATTAAATGGGCAAACAAATCCGACGAGGTGGCCCAACTGCAGTTTGAGTTGGGCTGAGGGGGGCTCCAGCCCCCCTGCGAAGATGAATGGATGTGCCTGTGGGAAACAGAAGCTGGGTCCAGAGTCAACAGGTAGAAACAGATAATTTGCAGCAAATAGCAGAACGAGCTGCCAGAAAATCCTCCTGAAATGAAAGGCATGGTCCTAGCCTGTTTCAGGTCAGCAGGGAACAACAGCGTGATCCGGAATAAAATTATTATTATCCATGTGAGTTTGGATGGAAGCCTGCAGCAACTTCGATGCAAACTCTGGACCTCTCTCGAATTCCTCCATTGCTTTTAATCATCACTGCAAAACACAGGCAGGCATGTTTTGTATTAGTTTGTTTGTTACCAAATTATCTCTTGAACCACTGAACAGATTTTCATGAATGGACTCACGTTTAGGTGGTTTCCTAAAAAACAAGCATGAGATATGCAGATAATCGAAGTGCATTTTGGGGAAAACCTGGTCTGATGTGAAGGATGGAGCCGCTCTTTGTTCTGGGTATTTAATTATGATGCTATAGGCTTAGACTGGATGAGGACAAACTGACCACACTTCCTTTTAAACGTTTAGCCTTTTCGGCCATGTTTTTCTCATTTTAATAGAACAAATCTCTCCTCACATCCTTCAATCTCTTTGTGCTGTTTAAAACTTTCACATCACCTTTCAGCTTTTTGTTCTGGTTTAGCTTTTTACAGATAATTATTGCTAATTTCTGTTTCCTTCAGCTCCTTTCAGCTTTTTTTTTTCAGCAATTTTTCTTCTCCTTTCAGCTGCTAATTTTAGCTTATTTCTTGTAGGGTTTTTTGTTGTTGCTTTTGTTGCCTTCTTTGATTATTTCAAATATTTCAACTACTGTCTTTGCTTCTTTCAGCTTCTTTCTGCTAATTTCAGCTTCCTTTTCAAAGTTTTTCAATTACTTTTGCTAATTTAATCTTTTATTTCTGCTCATTTCATTATTTTTATTGTTGTTGCTAATTTCAGATTTTTTTTGTAATATTGTCAGCCTCTCTGCCTATTTCATTGTAGTCTGCAACATTTC
Organism: Garcialebias charrua; assembly: GCA_038048925.1. Classification (NCBI taxonomy): domain Eukaryota; kingdom Metazoa; phylum Chordata; class Actinopteri; order Cyprinodontiformes; family Rivulidae; genus Garcialebias; species Garcialebias charrua. The sequence continues at coordinate 6,162 of JBBPBX010016277.1, forward strand.
TGCTTTATTCAGCCTTTTCTATAAATATCTGTCGTTTTTCTGCTGCTTTTTGCTTTAAATTTCCTGCTTTCAGCAAATGTTAGCTGTTCAAATTCAGCTCATATTGACAGCATTGAAACTTTTTCAGCTGGTTTCAGCTAAAATCCTTCAGCAATAAGCACTCACACTGCATTTTCAAATGCAATTTCTCTAGTTTATTATAGAAATAATTTCACTTAATTTTTTAAAATTATTATCTTTCACAGTATTTTATCTCATTTACTTGTTGTGTACTTTTTTTTTTAAATCATAGTTGCCACAATTTAAGAATAAGGCATCAGCTCTGGCGACATCTATCTTCTACCTCCTGGAAATGAATGTGGGGGTGTGCAGTCCTTTTGTAATCCACAGGGCGGGGGTGTAGTATTGTTTATCATGTGAATATTTTCAAGTGAATCTAACAGCAAAAGTGAAAGGAAAAAAAAAAGATATTTTTGTCCGATTGTTTCCAGACTGTTTGGAAACTGATGCTTGGTAGATGGAGTGATTTATGATTTGGGAAATAATAGTGATAATCAAATCTCCCAACCTTGAAAATATGCTTGTATAAATATATATTTTTAAGTATTTTCTCAGCAGCAAACTTTATTTATTCTGTATTAATTGTGTATCTGTAATACAGCTTTGAGAAGCCAGAATCTAAAGGTGACTTCGGTTTGTTCAGCTGTTGTTGGATAACTCCTGATGTGTGGGTGGACTCCAGAGGGAAAGACAGAGGCGTGACCTTTGGTTTCTGATCGGTCTACCTGGTAAATATTTATCTTGGATGACAGAACTGAGCTGCTTCTGGCCTCTTTGTGGAGGAATCATGGGAGCGAGAATCAACAGATAAACCAGACGGACGCGTTTCCACAGAAATACAGTTCATCTACAAAAAAAAAAACTGCCAAGGAATATGAAAACTCCAGGCTGTGCTGCCTCGTCTTCCTCCTTGTGAGAGGTAAGTGATGCCTGGTGCAGCAGCAGAACATGAAAACACTGATGCGTTCAAGTGTTGTGTGGTTTGAGTTTCGACGTGACGTGAGGAACAGTTTCCTGAACGTGCAGAGGAGGTGACAGGTAAAAAAGTCAGACTGTCCTTTGTGTTTGGTACAAACGCAGACAAAACATTGAAAGAGCTGAATGGACCAGCCTTTTTTTTTTACAACAAGCGTGTCACTCAGACCTCTTTAGTGAGAGGCCTGTGGAAAGGGCCTCCTCCTCAGCTGTAGAGGCCTGGAGGCTGGTACCACCGAGCCTGCATGTGCCTGTGTGTGTGAATCTATTATTTCCAGCTGTGGATGGAAACTATTACAGAGCATGTTCTCCCTGATGAGCTTTAAACTGCAGATGCACACACACACATGCCTACAGACAGCCAGTCAAACACTCAAACCCACGCTGATTCATTCACCAAAGATAAAAGCCACCCTGTTTTCATCAGACAGAAAGAAGAGGGAGGGAGATAGAGAGAGAAAGGAGCAGCTCCCTCCTTCCTTTCCATTCACTCCGTCTCTCCTTCAGCGCAGACCTGACTGCAGCCGGCTGTAAGTACTGAACAACTCCTGCCTCCTCCTCTTATACAGCCAGGGTGACAGCTCATAGATGTACCACTTGGTTCTCATTTTAGCTGCTAAAACAAGAGTCAAGAGTTATTTTTAATTATTTAAAATCAATGATCAAATAAAAAGATAACTGATCATGCTTAGTTTTTCAGTTACAGCATGTGCACAGTGTAGTTGAACAACTAGGACGATGAGTTCCCCACACTCTTCTCTTGGTGTTCAGGCGACGGTTGTTGTCAGATCTGTCTCCTGCTTCAGCTGCTGAAATGTTTCAGACCTTCTGAATTTTTATTTAATTTTTTTTGAATGTCCAGAGGACCAGACTTAGCTTTTTTAGATTTTTCTACCTGGATTATTGAGCATGCATCAGGGTATATTCAGACCTTCTATTCATCCTGTTAGAAATGCGCCCAATTCATTTTGTTTATCCGGAAAATAAACACCAAAGACTAAGAAGTTTTTGGAGCATTAAGTTGTTATCTTGTGTGATTTTGTGTTTGCTTTCAGAGGCATTCCACTGTCTGTGGCACTGCACGATGCCCACATGACCTTATCTGCTGTGCACTACATTACCTGCACACTCATGTCTGGACTGTGATTTTTTTTTTGCAGACTTGTTGCCTCTTGTGTCAGAAAAGCTGGTGGTGGCACAAATAAAAAAGTGGAGGCAGGGATATGGTCATCAAGTGCTGTAGACTTTGATTACATAACCAGTTTATGTTTATTTGCTCACTGGAATCTGTTATCGCTCTACGAACGCTTTAAAAACACTGATAGTGTGTGAACGGGCCATGATGGGTCTGCTGGAACCCATCCATCCCAGTCGGTATCTTGCACCGTCCTTCCCGTCCTGATTGTCCCTATCAACCGGGAGACGTGGAGCCCCTTGTGTTTGTTGTGCAACCAGACTGAGGGAGAGGGGCTGAGCGGCGAGCCAAACCTCCGATTACCTCTTGCGTGATTACCTCATTTAGCCGCGGAGTGACATCTTGTCAGATGTGGTCCCAGCAGGGTGAAAGTCTGCTCCAGCGGGACACAGATTAGGAAGAGAGTCTCTTGAGGAGGCCGTGTTAGCCAGCTGGCCCTATCGGTACACACAAGCCTTTGAGGAGGCTCGGTGAAAGGACATCTGAGATCTGCTCCACCAGGCCACACCACTGAATTATTAACAAGGGTTGAGCCATTTATGTTCACGACGGTCAGTAAAACAAATGGACTGATAACTCCTTAAAGCTTGATGAATGGTTTCCTTTGTCCTGCTTTTAGGTGATTTGCTGAACTCAGCCTCCCCGTGGGGCCAGATCACGTTTGCTTGCTGGATCTGTACGGTTGCGCCTCCAGTCGACCTGCACAAGACTCGGAGCCAAACGGCACTTTTTAGATTCCACGTTCTGCACGGCTTCTCTCTTCGTTGGCAAGAACTACAGGCAAACTGGAACTCCTGGTTTGTGCTGATGCAAGAGCAGTCGGCGAAGAGCCGCACAAGGCTTTTCGGTCTGCGCTCATTGCTCGTCGACTCCGAGGTTTCACAATAGATGTTTGATGAACGTCACTTATCGGAGCTCCTGCTTTGAATGATTTGCCTTTGAACTTGGCAAACAAGTTATCAGGCTCTCAGTTGTTTCCTGTCGCCTTGACATTCAAAACTCCAGCTTGTCTTTGTGCGATCGTGGAAAACAAGTTGTGCTGTCACTGCTCGGCTATTTGGCGTAGAATAATCGCCCTGAAACATTTCCAGAGCTGCAGGAACAGAAAGAGCTCCTTTCTTTGCCCACTGTGCTGTTGGCCAGAAAGAGCCCTGGTCTTTACACACACACATGCACACACAATAGAAGAGGGAGACTCGGGAGGGACAACGTCAGGAGGGGACATTGGAGAGTCATGGGTTGAAGTGTTTGGGAGGTGAAGGTGATGAACCACTTCATTCCCCTCTGGTTAACCTCTTTCCTTTTGACAGCGCACTGAAGGAGGCGTCCTCAGACTCGACAGGCCAGGCCCCCGGTAACCTTTGGAGAATGTGTTGAAGCAGGTTGCCACTGGCGACCCCTGTCAACTGGGAAGTCCTCGGTGGAGGCAGAGGCAGGGCTGGGAGTGCGAGAGAGATTGTGTGTCCTGGCTGGTTCCAGGAGTCAGAGAGAGAGAGAAGGTGCAGAGAGAGGGTCTGCGGTGGGGTTTCTCAGAAACACGTGCAAGTTTGCAGGTCGGTGCCACTTGGAGGGTGAGTACGCTGATGGGTGATAAAGCAGGGAGGAGGGTTGCACCTTTTGTGGCTCTTTGAAAACACATGTGGTGGTTTCGCAAGTGCTGAGTAACCCGTCTGACCGCTCGGGGGATTAGCGGCTGCCTCGCAGGTTGGATGCCACAGGCGGTCGGTGTCTCCGAGGCTAAAAACAAGGCGTGATCTGTGGATTTCTGTCGTTGAAACAAACAGCAGGGGCTGACTGACTGTGCAGCTGCAGTTACACATGTGCAGACACACAGAGGGCATTGTGGGTAGCGTTTCTCTAACACTGTCAACTGTCAGGTGAGCCCTCAAAGTGGTTTACGCTGAATACCTTCCTCGTCCACAGCAAACCTGTTGGCCCCTGGACTGTCGGGGTGATTTCCACAGCCGGTCATGACTCTCTTTGTGATATTACTGTGGGCCCCATGCCAGATCTCACACCGACAGCCTGCACTCAGCTCTGAAGATGTGAAGTGACAGGCATGGAGAGTTGACACGTTGAGCCTGTTTTCCCTCATGCTCCATCCAGCATACACTCAAGTGAGAAATGAGCTCAAATGAATCAACGATGTGATTTTTATCTCTGAGCCAGTCAAAGCAGATGGCTGCTTGTCCTGAGCCTGGTTCTACTGGAGGTTTCTTCCTGTTAAAAGGGAGTTTTTTTCTTTCCACTGTCGCCATTGTGCTTGCTCAGGATGGGAGACTGTGGTGAATAGGGATGGGGCAGATCCGATCCAGTATCGGTATCGGTATCCGATACCAGCATTATTTAAGTATCGGGTATCGGATCAAACCTGCCGATACTTTTCCGATCCAGCTTCAAAGAGCACTTGTGTTCAATCACAATCTGTGACTGCCCTTTTTAACATTGTGTGAGATAAACCCAATGAAGACAATAGGGGGTTCCCTATTGTAAGGCTTAATAATAATAATGAATTCAATTTATAACACGCTTTTCATTAGTGAAAATCTCAAGGCGCTACACACATTGAATGCTATACACATTCATGCACCGGTAGCGGCAGACTACCATGCAAGGTGCTTTCCAGACCTACCGGGAGCAACTCGGGGTTAACTGTCTTGCCCAAGGACACAACGACACATGGTGTGGGGAACCGGGATTCGAACCGCCAACCTTCCGATCGGGGGACGACTGCCATTACCACTACGCCACGGCCGCCCCTAAGAGTGTCTTCATTGGGTTTATCTCACACAATGTTAAAATGAATAGTTTGGGTGTAAAAGTTTCATTATACAGAGTCAAATACCTGAACAGTATCGGATCGGGAAAGTATCGGTATCGGTCGATACTGAGTTAATAATTATCGGTATCGGATCGGAAGTGAGAAATGTGGATCGGTGCATCCCTAGTGGTGAAGTGAAGATTCAACGAGTCTGTTGGCTTTCTTAGACAGAGTGACTATCTAAGAAAGACTATTTGGCCTTTGTTTAAATGTATGTGAATGTTCCTGTAAAGTGTCCTGAGACATTAATGATTTGGTGCTAGATCAATAAACTGAATTGAATTGATTCAGTTCTCGTCGTAGAGAGGAAAGCTGTGATTTACAATCTCACATCTTCTCCTGGGAAAAGTGTTGCCTCTTCATTGACAAGATGCACGCAAACTCTTCTTGTTGGAGCAGGAGGAGCACCATACAAGGAGATGGAATACTTTCCTCCCCAACAAATGTGTGTACCGTATCCCCTGCCTCCCCACAATAAGACATACCGGTAGATATCCTAAACTCACAGCTGCAGGACCTTGTATGGACACCTTCTGCACATCTGCATAGCTGCCGAGGAGCAGAACAGTTGCAGAGCTGACCTCTCACGTCGCTGCACGATGACTCATTTACAGTAATGAGTTTGGAGAATGCTGGTTTAATTTACTTTGCAAATGTGCTCTTAATGAGTGTTTTTGCCACATTCTTTTGTGTTTTGTTGGGCAGGACTTGTTTGGTTCAATGACCCGTTATGCAACTGGTCATTCAGCAGTGATGATGTGTTTGTATAGGACTGATAAGGCTTTATAGACACGTCAATTTAGAGCACAGGCCCTGATAAAATAATAAAACTGAAGGATGTCAGAGCAGATATACGGTACATCAACGTTCTTCTGCAGATCCTTACAATAGTTTGGACTTTACTTTTGAAATAATTTAAGGCATGACAGCACGAGCCAGACTCCTATTTTGAAAAGTATTTAATTGCAAAACGCTTATTGATTCCTTTTTGAATAATATTTTTTTTGAATACTGAATTATACAGAGGATTTGATTAAATTTAGATAAAATATCAAACGATGAACTCAGACGTAAAAGGAGTTATAGAGTTTGGATGTATCAAACAATCTCAGGCAATTTGAAAGAAAACTCTAATTTTTATAGCAGTGACTTAAAGAAATGAAAAATTGGAGTTTGCATGTTCTCTCCGTGCATGCGTGGGTTTTCTCCGGGTACTCCAGTTTCTTCCCACAGACCAAAAACATGCATGTTAGTCTGACTGGTAACTCTAACGTGTCAATAATATGTATCTCTGTGATGGACTGTTCAGGGTGTCCCCCACCTCTCACACTGGATTTGGGCACCAGTGACATGAAAAGGAAGATGTGTGTAAAGATAATGGATGGATGAATGTCAAAACACCATTTCTGACATGTGCAACTCAACTTTCTGTGACCTGTTGAACTTTGAACAATGTTGTTACATTGAGTTCTGCACAGCTCTAAAGAGGGCTGGGTTTCTCACCTGTTTTGCTACAATCCTGCTGTTGTCTACGTTAAAATCTCTTTGCAGTATTTCACAAGTTTCTAACAGTCCTAACAAACCATTTCTGATTCAGCTATATGTCTTTATGTATTTTTTACCCAGGGTTTTTCCCAAACTGAGGGATAAGCAGTGACAGAAACAGAAGAAAACCAGTTAGTCAAATAAACAATAACAGCCAGTCCTTCATTAGATTGTAAGCTTATTTATAGTTTTTGAAGATTCTACATATCTAACAGTGTAAACACTGTTGGATTTTACAGCTTTTAATACCTTTACCGGTATATATACTTTTACAAGCGTTGAAATGTCATTGCATTTACACAAATGTGTAGGCCTCAAAGCCTAAACATGTATTAACCATAGAGATAAATCGCAACACATAAGATACTTTATAATTAATACATGTTTAGGCTTTGAGAACTACACATGATGCCACGTGCTCTCGTTCTGCTCAGAGAACAAAGGAAGCACTCTTAGCAGAAGTCTTACCTGTGCCAGATCCAATTCAGAATGTTTGATTAACTTTGATTAACTTGTGATTATATAAAGTGTGAGCTTCTAAGATTAATATTAGTACATGTGAGATTATATGTAAGGCATAAAGTAATCATTAGGTCTTTTAAACTAAATGTAGACCTGTAAATGTGATCAATAACGACACGCGCACACATTTGTATAAATGCAATGACATTTCAAAGCTTGTAAAAGGATATGTAAAGGTATTAAAAGCTGTAAAATCCAACAACACGTAAACCAAATGCCTCTTCATGGAGTTAAAGCTGCTCCTCGGACTGCGTGAAACAGCTCCCACCTTCTTAGAGTCAATGATTAACTCTGATTCTGCTCGCCGCCTCGGATGAGGGAGCAGAAGACATGTGCTGATAAATAGAGGGCAACTTTATTGAATTTCTTTTTTTCTCTCTCCGACAAAATAACAATGAGATTCTCCTTCTGAGCACAAATCACTGCTCTCCTGGTGGAGATCAGCAGTTCATGGGTCAACCCTGCTGCAGTTTTTCTTTGGAGGATCTGTGGACACCTTGACAGTTGTATTCACACTGAGAACAATGTTGTATGTGTGTGTGTGAGCAGAATAACAGAACAATCTGATGAGTTTATACTAAAGAAGAACGGTCAGGTATTGCTTTTTTAAAACTTTCCCACCATTTTTTCAGCCAATCTGTTTCTGTTGTGTTCCTGTTCGGCTGCTATTAACAGCAGGGGCACTTCCTTTAGTGGTTTGCAGGAACTGAAGGGGTGTGGTGGTGAAGTTCACTGACCTTGTGACTGAGTCGCTCAGCAAATTCACGGACAAGTTTCATTTCTCCTGAATAATAATAAGAAGCAAATCTAAGAGCTTTGTTATGAGGCTGGTTTGTGTGTTTCAGAGCATTTACTGTCAGTTTGCATTAAGAGTTCATTTCCTGGGGACAGACAGATTTCATGTCAAGCTCCCCCTTTGATTCTTTTTTCCTCGTGTCCTCAGCTGCATTAGGCTGAGCTGAATTTAAAACACAAGTAAATAAACACTGAAGTGGAGTTGCAAAATCTTGTTTTCGTGAAAGCATGTCTAAAGCAGGACATCATCTCTCCGTAGGAGGCCTTTTATGGCTGTGTTTCCCGCCACTCCACATCTGATGTTGTGGTGATATAGCTCTGGCGTTGCAGGGGTGTTGTTTTTAACATGATGCTCCAAGGACAGCATCCAGGCAGGGTCCTAATCCTGCTCTTCAAGTGCAAGTTTAAGACCCCCGCACAGAGAAGAACCAGGAACCAGGAAGAGAAAGCTCCAGAATGAGGCGTGTGTGTATGTTGTGTTGATCAGTTCTGTGTTTTCTCACTAAATAGAACAGACAGAGTTACTGCTATGACTTGAGTTTACTCATTTGGAGGTTGATACATGGAACAGACAAAACTGCCAGTAGTTAGAGAGACCAGACTGAGATGGTTTGGACATGTCCAGAGGAGGGACAGGACAGTGGGTATATTGGTAGAAGGATGTTAGAAATGCAGCTGCAGGAATAAGAAAAAGAGAAGATACTGTATATGGATGCAGTTAGAGAGGAGTTGGAAGTAGCTGAAGTGGGGACAGAGGATGCAGAGGAGGAGGAGGACTCACTGAGACCCCTGAAGAAGGTAAAACCAAAAGGACTTGCCTTCCATCCATCCATCCATCCATCCATCTTCTTCCGCTTATCCGGGGTCGGGTCGCGGGGGTAGCAGCCTAAGTAGGGAGGCCCAGACTTCCCTCTCCCCAGCCACTTGGAGCAGCTCCTCTGGGGGAATCCCAAGGCGTTCCCAGGCCAGCCGAGAAACATAGTCCCTCCAGCGCGTCCTGGGTCTTCCTCTGGGTCTCCTCCCGGTGGGACATGCCCGGAACACCTCACCAGGGAGGCGTCCAGGAGGCATCCTAACCAGATGCCCGAGCCACCTCAACTGGCTCCTCTCGATGTGGAGAAGCAGCGGCTCTACTCCGAGTCCCTCCCGGATGACTGAGCTTCTCACCCTATCTCTAAGGGAGAGTCCAGCCACCCTGCGGAGAAAACTCATTTCAGCCGCTTGTATCCGAGATCTTGTTCTTTCGGTCATAACCCAAAGCTCATGACCATAGATGAGGGTGGGAACGTAGATCGATCGGTAAATTGAGAGCTTTGCCTTTTGACTCAGCTCTCTCTTCACCACGACAGACCGGTACAGCGCCCGCTTCACTGCGGACGCTGCACCTATCCGCCTATCGATCTCACGCTCCAGTTTTCCCTCATTCGTGAACAAGATCCCGAGATACTTAAACTCCTCCACTTGGGGCAGGACCTCCTCCCCGACCCGGAGAGGGCATGCTACCCTTTTCCGGCTCAAGACCATGGCCTCGGATTTGGAGGAACTGATCCTCATCCCGGCCGCATCACACTCGGCTGCAAACCGCTCCAGTGAAAGTTGTAAATCACGAACTGATGAAGCCAGTAGGACCACATCATCTGCAAAAAACAGAGAAGCGATTCTAAGGTCACCAAAACGGATCCTCTCAACACCTTGGCTGCGCCTAGAAATTCTGTCCATAAAAGTTATGAACAGAATCGGTGACAAAGGGCAACCTTGGCGGAGTCCAACTCTCACCGGAAACGAGCCTGACTTACTGCCGGCAATGCGGACCAAGCTCTGACACCGGTCGTACAGGGACCTAACAGCCCATATCAATGGGCCTGGTACCCCATACTCCCGGAGTACCCCCCACAGAACCCCCCGAGGGACGCGGTCGAATGCCTTCTCCAAGTCCACAAAGCACATGTAAACTGGTTGGGCAAACTCCCACGCACCCTCCAGGACCCTGTTGAGGGTGTAGAGCTGGTCCAGTGTTCCACGACCAGGACGAAAACCACACTGCTCCTCCTGAATCCGAGGTTCGACTATCCGACGGACCCTCCTCTCCAGAACCCCTGAATAGACCTTACCAGGGAGGCTTAAGAGTGTGATCCCCCTATAGTTGGAACACACCCTACGGTCCCCCTTTTTGAATAGGGGAACCACCACCCCAGTCTGCCAATCCAAGGGAACTGCCCCCGATGTCCACGCGATATTGCAGAGTCGCGTAAGCCAACACAACCCTACAACATCCAGAGCCCTAAGGAACTCCGGGCGAATCTCATCCACCCCCGGAGCCTTGCCACCGCGGAGCTTTTTAACCACCTCGGCGACCTCAGCACCAGAGATCGGAGAACCCGACCCAAAGTCCCCAGGCTCTGCTTCCTCAGTGGAAGACGTGCCAGTAGGATTGAGGAGGTCTTCGAAGTATTCCGCCCACCGACTCACAACATCCCGAGTTGAGGTCAGCAGCACGCCACCTCCACCATAAATGGTGTTGGTCTCGTACCTCTTTCCCCCCCTGAGACGCCGGATGGTGGACCAGAATCGTCTCGAAGCCGTACGGAAGTCATTCTCCATGGCCTCTCCGAAGGACTTGCCTTACTAAATATAAATGTCCCTGACACATTCTGACCTTATTTAATGAAACATGGTGTTGAATTTACTGATTGCATGACAAATCTCACATTAAAGGTCTGGCTTTGTACAACTACCGTACTTTTCGCCGTATAAGTCGCTGTCTTTTTTTACTAATTTGCATGTCCTGCGACTTATATGGCGAAGCGACATATTTATGGATTTTTTTCCATATTTTAGACCAATTTTTGGCTCAGATATGACTGTTTTTCATTTTGGCAAACAATGGTGCAGTACCACTTTTGTCCGCTAGGGGACACTTCCAGAGCGTCCACCGACCATTTCCAGCTCATGTGTCCGAAAAAAGCCTCCTCTGCTCGGACTGACTCTGTCGCTGCCCGGCCTCCTGCTCTGGAGGTAACTACTGTTAGCTCTGTGTTTGTTAGCTGTTTGTTAGCAAGATAAGTCAAGAACCACAGGACAGATTTTTATCAAACTTACAGAAAGTAATCACTGTATGGACATTTACAAGTGACTAGCTTTATGAGATGTTTGAGATAAAATTTGATTTATTTACAATTTATTTTCGCAGTGCACGCGACCGTTTGAAAGACGTCAAACCGAAACAATTTAAATCCAGCAGATTAGACCATTTCGTGAATTTATTAAGGAACTGTTAAGCTCAGGAACCCTTGTGCTATAATGTCAGCTATAATTTTTATCAAACAAATAATTGTTTTTAAGTGTTAATCTTCTTAAAAGCCTTGCTGTGCGCTCCTGTGGCAGACATTTGCAACAGAGCTAAACACTCGTCCACATTTCTGGGTTGTCTCAGCGGTGACGCGCTACGTCGGTGGTGACGTCAGGTGCGACTTATACGGCGAAGCGACATATTTATGGATTTTTCCAAATTATTGCCAATAATTGAACAAAACGACTTATACGGCGAAGCGACTTATACGGCGAAAAGTACGGTAATAAAAAAAAAACTGGTAAACTTTTCAGACCTAACTTTATCTCCCAGTTGTTTAACCTGTGCTGTACCTCTGATGATCTCATTTGCTGACTTTCATTCCTCTTCTTTCAAGTGCATACCTCCACCTCTTCAAGTTCTCTTCCACCTGTTCCCTGTTCTCACCACAGATCACAATGTCATCTGCAAACATCACAGTCCACGAGGATTCCTGCCTGACCTCATTTGTGGGAGAGTTACAGTCTATATATATATATATTGGGCGTTTCTGTCAGTTTCCTTCAGTGGAACACTGATGATCTCATAGTGATGCATTCTGGGGGATTTTAGGTTGAAAGCAGGAGTTACACACTGTCAGAGACATCTGGAATAAAACTGCTTCATCTTTAAATAAGAATGTGTTTGTTTTAGGGACACGCTGCCTCATCCATCCTGTTAACACATGTTCGGTTAATTTTTCATCGAACAAACAGAAGGAAGCGCTCGCAAATAAATCATACTCGAACAACAGAAATCACGACAGGAGTAAATGAAAAGAGGATGTTTAGTTTCCGCTTTTGAAGAACTTGAACATCACTCATCCTCTCATTCTGTTCATGTTAAAGGCCTTTTGAAGCGAGACGCTTCCTGAAGATCAGGTTCAAACACAGAGCAGCAGGTCTGACACACAGTGAGGGAGATTAGGCTGGTATTTGTTGGGGGAGCTTGTTTGCTGTTCAGCCCACAGATGGATAATCAGCTGGCTGTTTATGAGGTGATGACGGATGATTAGACATGCCTGAGTATTAGTGGCATTGTTGTTGTCACAATCCTCTGGTTCCACAGCAGAAATGTCTATGATTCAGATGAATGGCCTTGTTGTTTGGACACTGCACCACTGATTCAGTCATTGCTGGGACTCGGACCTGCGCAGCGACACAGAGTTTTCTGCGTTTTCACCACAGAGATTGTCGACTCAGATTCTCAGCAGTGAACGCCACATGGAAAACTCATTAGTGCAAACTTTACTGGCCAGTTTTCAGCCTGAAGTATTCTAGCCCACGCTCGGTCATCATAACTTTTTTCAGAGCTGCAAAACTGTCGATTTCAATGGAGAAAACACTTGCGCTTAGTTTTGTTTCAGTAATCATTTTCACCGCAGTAGTCAAAACCTCATAAATCAGCCATCAGCTGGCATTTTTCAGGGCAGAGTTTTAACTGCAGAGGAGGTGGGGGTCTGCTATAGGTGCCTGCCTCAGTCAGCAATGGAAGCAGGCAGCCCCTGACCCTCAACATACCTTTGATGTGAAACAGGAGGTTTAATCTGCAGGTTTGATCTTTCAGTTGGTGAAATTCTCCATCATCCAAATCAGGCTTATTACAGAGTTGAATTACTGGGAGGAATTAAGCGGGAATGGGAGCCAGTCTCACAGTTTAGGGTGGGTTTCTCTTTCACAGCAAGGAAACGTAGATGATGCTGACTTTTCCTCTTTGGGATAACAGTGGGATGGGATAATGGAACAGTTCTCAAGTCTGCCTAGGAGGAAAATCTGGACTGGTTGTAAGGAAAGTTAGGACTCAAACCCCCATAAATGACCACAAATGTTGAAAGAAAAACAAATAATTAATATCATAGTAAGTTTAGAGTTTTTGTAAATCAACATAAATTAGATGTTCTCACGATTTTGGCAACAAAGTATTGCTTTACTTTGTTTTTAAAGTTTTGACTCTAAAAGTTATCACGATGTACATGTATGTAAAAAAAATGATGTGCATCTGTATCCATTTCATACACATATTCAACAATTAAAAATCCAGACTTTATTTCATGCTAATTTCATAAACAGTGCACCCATCTCTTGCCAGTTCCATTTGTAGACATCCAGTTTACTCGTGCAAAGAGGTGATATTAAAATTAAACACACTGAATGACTCAGGACCCGAAGGTCCCAAGTTCGGTCCCCAGTCATTGCACATCTCGTGGTGTCTCTGAGCAGCACACCCATCCCCAAATTGCTCCCCTTTCAATAGTTGCCCACTGCTCCACCTGGTGGTGGATGGGTTAAATGCAGAGACGAATTTCGTCTTGTATGGGAAACATACACAGATGACAAAAATGTGACATAAACCAATGTGCAAGAGGTAGGGGACACCCTGGACAGGTCTCCAGTCCATCACAGGGACAGGCACTAATGAGACAAACAACCATTCACTCTTTCACACCTATAGGGACAATTTAGAGTTACAAATCAGCCTAACATGCATGTTTTTGGTCTGTGGGAGGAAACCCACACATGCACGGAGAGAACATGCAAACTCCACCCAGAAAGGCCCCCAACCAGGATTTGATCCGGCAACCTTCTCGTTGAGTCAGAGTCAGAGATTTTTGTTGTCATTCGCACCACATGTGGTACATATGATGGAACGAGATTATGTACACAGGGTCCCAGTTACATCCAACAATAAAATGTAAAAGAAAAACAGTAATAACATCTAAGATGTGAACAAAGAAAAACATAAACTAAAAATACACTAAGCACTAAAATCATAGAAAAACATTACTTCAAACAGCAGCACGAACATGAGTCTGTATGAGCAGCAACATGAAACAGATCAGCAGCAACATGAAACAGATCAGCAGCAACATGAAACAGATCAGCAGCAACATGAAACAGATCAGCAGCAACATGAAACAGATCAGCAGCAACATGAAACAGATCAGCAGCAACATGAAACAGATCAGCAGCAACATGAAACAGATCAGCAGCAACATGAAACAGATCAGCAGCAACATGAAACAGATCAGCAGCAACATGAAACAGATCAGCAGCAACATGAAACAGATCAGCAGCAACATGAAACAGATCAGCAGCAACATGAAACAGATCAGCAGCAACATGAAACAGATCAGCAGCAACATGAAACAGATCAGCAGCAACATGAAACAGATCAGCAGCAACATGAAACAGATCAGCAGCAACATGAAACAGATCAGCAGCAACATGAAACAGATCAGCAGCAACATGAAACAGATCAGCAGCAACATGAAACAGATCAGCAGCAACATGAAACAGATCAGCAGCAACATGAAACAGATCAGCAGCAACATGAAACAGATCAGCAGCAACATGAAACAGATCAGCAGCAACATGAAACAGATCAGCAGCAACATGAAACAGATCAGCAGCAACATGAAACAGATCAGCAGCAACATGAAACAGATCAGCAGCAACATGAAACAGATCAGCAGCAACATGAAACAGATCAGCAGCAACATGAAACAGATCAGCAGCAACATGAAACAGATCAGCAGCAACATGAAACAGATCAGCAGCAACATGAAACAGATCAGCAGCAACATGAAACAGATCAGCAGCAACATGAAACAGATCAGCAGCAACATGAAACAGATCAGCAGCAACATGAAACAGATCAGCAGCAACATGAAACAGATCAGCAGCAACATGAAACAGATCAGCAGCAACATGAAACAGATCAGCAGCAACATGAAACAGATCAGCAGCAACATGAAACAGATCAGCAGCAACATGAAACAGATCAGCAGCAACATGAAACAGATCAGCAGCAACATGAAACAGATCAGCAGCAACATGAAACAGATCAGCAGCAACATGAAACAGATCAGCAGCAACATGAAACAGATCAGCAGCAACATGAAACAGATCAGCAGCAACATGAAACAGATCAGCAGCAACATGAAACAGATCAGCAGCAACATGAAACAGATCAGCAGCAACATGAAACAGATCAGCAGCAACATGAAACAGATCAGCAGCAACATGAAACAGATCAGCAGCAACATGAAACAGATCAGCAGCAACATGAAACAGATGTGATGTGATTTTTCACAGTGATTATTCTGGTTAGATATTCATGAGTCTAACAGCCTCAGGGTAGAAGCTGTTCCTCAGTCTAGTGGTTCTACACTTAATGCTCCTCAACCTCCTTCCTGAGGGGAGTGGGGCAAAGAGTGAGTGTGCTGGGTGAGTGAGGTCTTTCATGATGCAGGTGGCTCTTCTTCCTGCATCTGGAGGTGTAAATGTCTGTGATGGTGGGGAGACTGACTCCAACAGACTTCTGTGCAGCCTTCACCACTCTCTGCAGAGCTTTCCTCTCTTCAACTGTGCAGCCTCCATGCCACACGTTGATGCTGGAGCACAGGATGCTCTCCACTGCACACCTGTAGAAGGAGGTGAGGACTGGGCTGCTCAGACCAGCTCGTCTCAGCCGTCTGAGGAAGTAGAGTCTCTGATGACCTTTCTTGATCAGGCTGGTGGTGTTGTTGCTCCAGCTGAGGTTATCATTCATGTGTACACCCAAGTATTTGTAGCTGGAGACCACCTCCACCTCAGATCCTCTTATGTTCAGGGGTGTGTGGGTGTGTTTGTTCCTTCCGAAGTCCACAATCATCTCCTTTGTCTTCTTGACATTGATGTAAAGTTGTTCTTCCTGCACCAGCTCTCCAGATGTTCCAACTCCTGTCTGTAGCTGGAGTCATCATTGTTTGTGATGCATCCCACCACAACTGTATCATCTGCAAACTTTACAACATGACAGCCTGGATGGGTAGCTGCACAGTCATACATGAGCAAAGTGAACAGGAGAGGGCTCAACACACATCCTTGAGGAGAGCCAGTGCTGGTGGAGGAAGAGAAGTTGTGGATCCTCACTGACTGTGGCCTGTTGTTAAGAAGTCTAGGATCCAGTTAGAAATAGAGGGGCTACTGTATAGTGTGAGTAGTTTGTCCATCAGGGTTTGGGGGATCATGGTGTTGAAGGCAGATGTGAAGTCCACAAAGAGCATATGGACATGAGTCTTTCTGCTCCAGGTGGGTGAGAACAATGTGGACCACAGAGGAGATGGAGTCTTCTGTTGATCAATTCTCACGGTATGCATACTGATGAGGGTCCTCGTTGATGTTGATGGTTGTCTGATGTGGGTCATGACCAGTTTTTCAAAGCATTTAGCAACTATCGGGGTGAGGGCTATACTGGCCAATAGAGAGGTGGCAGCTCTAGCAACTGAGCCACCGTGCCGCCCTTCATAGGATCATATGAGTCCAAAACATTTAAAAGGTCAAAAAGTTAGTTTTTATTTGCTCTAAACATGTGTTTTTCTGCAGATCATTGATGCTGGGAACAAGAGGTTGACAACTGTCTCTGGACGACCACAGCAGATCTCATGCAGACTCAGGTAAACCCGCTTCTAATTTAATTCATAACGGCAGCTACATTCAGCTGTTAACACCTGGGAAAAAAGTGCGTTAAAAACTGGCAAAACCAAGAGCAAGCCAGAGAAAGGGAAAACTCTTCACCGTGTTAGAAGTTGGTGTGTCGCAGCAACATGCCTTTGGTGCAGATAACAGAGGGGCTGTTACCAGGAGGCATGGGGGTCGTTCCCATGACCCTTGGCACCCACACAGAGAGGACCAAAGCACCTGATTCTAGTGGGTCAGAAGTGTTAGACTAGCCATCTTGAAAAAGCATCACCATGAAAACTGCTGGATTCTAAAGTAGACATGAACAACTTCTCCATCCCCTGACCTGGAAGGTTAATAGCTCCTAAATGGTCT
>JBBPBX010016277.1:29668-48358 GCA_038048925.1 Garcialebias charrua
ACATCGATCAGCTGCTCTGATCCAAACCATACTTCCTGCTCGGGAGTCGATCAGCTCTGATTTAGTTTTTAAATCGGTTTCCAAACCAGAGCTTGCAGTGCTATGGGTTGGTGGTCACTGTTGCCTCACATTTGTGGACTTTGCATGCTCTCCTCCTCGTGTTTGTGTGGGTTTTCTCCGGGTACTCCGGTTTCCTCGCACAGTCCAAAACCTGCATGTTGGGCTGCCTTCAGGCCCAGACCTCCCTGGCAAAGGCGTCAGGGATCTCAATGGGATTTTCCTGGTTATATAAAGGTTAATTAATACAACGAAAGAAATAGCTGTTTGGTAAGGTAACCAATTTTACAAAGGTTTTTTCTTTAACTGGTTAGAAGTCGACTTGTTCTCACATTGGAAGTGAGAGAACAAACAAGTTTCAGAAACCAGTTTTTAAAGGCATTTAAAAACCATTGTGACATTTTACTACCTATTCATTTCTCGTGCTGAAATGAGAAACATGTGCCCCTAAACAACCACCTGTCCTGTTTTTAAAGCTTTGAGGTGTCTGTGCCTCTATCATTTTTACCTGAATATTGTTTATGAGCGGCTTCAGTTTCAAGCCTAAATTAATGCCTGCTGTGTCACCCCCCCTCTTTCTATAGGGTCCATCATCTCCAAAAACCCATTATGAGAAACCAAAGTCCCTTTCCATTGAGGTGAGCATCTACAACACACGATGAATTAAAAAAATTCTTAATCCCTTTAAAAATACTTACCGTATTTTTCGGAGTATAGGTCGCACCTTTTTAATCATTTTCATGGCCTGCGACCTATACTCAGGTGCGACCTATATATGGCTTTTTATAAAATAAGCTGATTTGTAATCATTTATTAACAAAAATTAAACTGAGACACACTCTTACAATAATGTCAGCTAACAAATATATTTTTAGGTGTTTATCCTGCTAAAATTATTCATTTATTAAAGAAAAGTTCAGCTCAGACACATATTTGCTATAATTTTTATCAAACAATTAATTGTTTTTAAGTGTTAATCTTCTTAAAAGCCTTGCTGTGCGCTCCTGTGGAAGAGACATTTGCAGCAGAGCTAAACACGGTCCACATTTTGACGTAGGTGCGACCTATACTCAGGTGTGACCTATATATGGATTTTTCCAATTCTTTGGCAATAATTGGACAATGCGACCTATACTCGGGTGCGACCTATACTCCAAAAAATACAGTAATCGTCTAAGTTTAAAAGGGCCAGTCAAGGCCTACATCTCCAGACTCTGGTGTTTTTTTCTTGTGTTCCACCTTGGACTCAGGCCAGCCTGGCGTCTGAGCTGAGCCGCTTCGAGGCCGAGCTGGACTCGGAGATCCAGGGCCTGGAGAGGACGCTTTCCCAGAAGACGCAGCGTCGAGGCCGGGGTGAGGTACTGAGCCCCCCTACAGACTCTCCCTCTCTCTCTCTCTCTCTCTGCTGAAGCACCACCCCGCTCCAAACCTCCTCCCTCTTTCCACTTCCAACCATGATACCCCCCGCACGGCCAGTGAGAGCTGTCACTGCCTGCGGTCTGACCTGGATGACCTCTCTGATTCATCTGCTTTCCTCATGACTTGCTGCCAGCAGCAAACACAGACCTGATTGCCAAAAACAACAAAGACCTGTTTTCCTTAGATCACCTTCTGATAACACAGTTTGCCACTTCTCCTTGCCAAAAACTCACATACATGTTTTTTTTTTTTTAATTTATGGGACTGAGTCAGCCCTGTGGACGGTTAATAAGAAACGAGCCACAGCTCAGACAAACCCTGAGTGGTGCTGATCCGAGCCCGAGGAGGATAGGACCCAGGGGATTTCTCAGCAGGGTTGGGAGTGGTCAGCACCTCTACTTTGTCTGAGTTGTTGTGAGATTTCCTCTAAACTATGAGACAGAAGGCTGAGTGGAGCTGCAGGGAGCAAACTGTTTTAAAGTTCCCTCTGCTTGCAGGAGGCCAGAAGCAGAAGTCCAGGTCCTGCTCCAAAGACCAGCTCTACCAACCACAGGTTAGTGACAAACACCACATCATCATAACAGACAGCCTGATTATAACTCATCTATTTATGTTTTGAACAATATTTTATTGATTTCAACAAGATTCAGCATTTTAATATGAGAGTCAACTCTTTCTGTTTGTGAAACATCTCATGAACCTCTGAGCAGATTTGAATGAAACTCAGTAATTAACCATTGGATGTGTTAGTTTTTGGAGTCAAGCTGGTTCAAGATGGCCACCACAGCCAACTCCCCTCAGAGGACACAGAAATGGCTCAACTAAGTCACTTTTACAGACATTGAGCTAAAATTTGTTGTGGTAGCTGAGCGGGTAACACTTTACAATGAGGTACAGAAAATGTGATTACCGTATTTTCCGGAATATAGGTCGCAACTTTTTATCATTTTTGCATGCCCTGCGACCTATATTCAGGTGCGACCTATTTATGGCTTTTTATAAAATAAGCTGATTTGTAATAATTTATTAACAAAAATTAAACTGAGACACACTCGTACAATAATGTCAGCTAACAAATATATTTTTTAGGTGTTTATCCTGCTAAAATTATTCATTTATTAAAGAAAAGTTCAGCTCAGACACATATTTGCTATAATTTTTATCAAACAAATAATTGTTTTTAAGTGTTAATCTTCTTAAAAGCCTTGCTGTGCGCTCCTGTGGCAGACATTTGCAGCAGAGCTAAACATGGTCTACGTTTTGACGTAGGTGCGACCTATATTCAGGTGCGACCTATATTCCAGAAAATACGGTAACTCAACCAGGAACGAATCAGGAACAAACCAGGAGCTGATTGGTAGTTAACCAGTACTTACCGGGGAACACACAGCCAAGCCTTATTAGGGGACTACTAGTTAGTTACCTGTGAAACAAAGAGGAACTAATCAGGAACTAATGGGTAGTTACCATGGAAACCAAAGAGGAATGAATCATGAGCTAATGGGTAATTAACCAGTACTTACTGGGGAACACACAGCCAAGCCTTATGCCGGGTACCGACCCAACATGTTTCGGGCGGCGGAAGCGGCCGGTTTACATTGAACGTCTATGTGGAGACGCGTCGAGGCGCGGCGTATCGTGAAGCGGCGCGTTTTGAGTATTTGAAGTGGCGCTTCAGCACGCGGCAGTTCCTTTCCGCGCACGTCCGAAGCAACCTACGCATTGAGCAGCGTCGAGCCGCCAAAGATCGACAAAGTTGATATTTTGCGGCTCGACGCTGCTCGACGCATCGCAACAACCAATTGGGAGAGTCTCTGCTATGTGATGACGCAACGACAACGGGACTTTTTTTGGACTTTTTAAACTTACCCCATCGAGCCTCCATGAACAAACCAGCCTCCGGTAAGAAACTTGGAATTTTTACAGTTGCTGCTGTCCACTCGAGCGTACAGATCACCCCAAACATAAAAAAACGTTTTAATCTCAACAAAGACTTTCGGAGCTGCAGTTCGGCTCGTAGAAAACCCACTCAAGTAGTAACGAGGCTCACGTGCTGCTGATTTTATCTGCCAGCAGCATGAAACAAAACAACCCGACCCGGAAAAGGAGCCAGACCCCCTCCTCTTCCTCCCACCAGTGCGCGTCGTCATCAGACGCGTCTTCAGTGGTTTTGTGTGAAAGTGACAAGCGGCCAAAAAGGGGCGGCAGGAACGTTTTGACGGATTAGGTCGGTACCCGGCTTAAGTAGGGGACTACTGGTTAGTTACTGTACGTGGAAACTAATCAGTGACTAATGGGTAGTTAGTTACCATGAAACCAAAGAGAAACGAATCAGGAGCTAATGGGTAGTTAACCAGTACTTAGTGGGAAACATACATCCAAGCCTTATTGGGGGACTGCTGGTTAGTTACCTTGTAAATGAAGAGGAACTAATCAGTGACTAATGGGTAGTTACCATGGAAACCAAAGAGGAATGAATCATGAGTTGGAGTTTGATCATTTTTAAAATGATTAATTTTTGGAGACAGTCCAGTTAAAAATGATCACCACAGCTAATCCACAGTAGCAAACACAAAAATGGCTATAGCTCAGTCAGTTTTATAGATTTTTAGCTATGATTAGACGTGGTGGAGAGTCATTCCCAACACACACCCTCTCATGATTCTTCTACATAATGTGTTCAAGGTGTGGTCAAACTGGGCAGCAGACAATATGCCTTCTTTTAAGGACCTCTAATTGAATAACCTTTTTTCTCAGCTGCAGCACTGAGATGGTTAAAAACACGCTGAGGATTACAAAACTGTGACATCATGCTCCTGCTTCTGTTAAAACGAGGAGGAGGTGGACGACTACAAACAAATGTAGATGATGTAAGCCTGTTGGCTACTTATATGGTCATTTTCACATCATTTAAAAAAATAAATAAATCCAGGGTTGATCACCTCCTCTGAGCTGCCCCCTCCTCCTCATCTGTTGCGTCATTGCATTGCAGAAATACTCCTGCTGCTTCAGGAATCCAAGGATTATAACTCAACGCTCACTTTGTTAGCTGGCAAAGTTGGACGGCTACGTGGTTTTTGTGAGCTGAGTTTTGTGTTAGTTGCTTCAAACTTCAGACGTAGGGCACATTTCTCACCTTGAGCGCAACACATTCTTGGAGGATTCATCATGCTGTTTGCTAAACTGAGCTCGGTGGATTGTGATCTTTTCCAAATCCCGAGGGGGATTTCACTGAAGATGTGTGCATTTCAAACATACAGCCACAGTGCTGTCTGGATATATGTAAAATAAACATGGAAACAAACCAGCAAGGCCTGGTTCATTCTTTCCTCACACGCAGACTCTTTATCCTGCTCATGAATGGACAGACATGATTAAAGCTCATTGAATCCAGATTTTCAGTGCGAGGACTCCAGCTCTCCTCTTTATTAACTGATGATCTGTTTCTACCATCGTGTTTAAAAAAACACACAGCTGCAAACAGATGAGCTGCACAGAAAACCTGCTGCTGTTTCCAGCTGTGCCGTTTGTTGTCATCCTCTAACTGGGAAACAGATAAAGAAATTAAAAACTTTCACGCCTTCCTCTCTTGTTTCTCTCTTTTCAGCAGTTTATCTGCGTCAAAGCAGCCTGTCCGGCATTCTGGTGGCTCATCACTGACATCTGCTCCTGCACATGGTAGGAAAAAGGTTTTATTCCCATCTGGACAATAAAAATACACGTTAATGCAAGGGCGTAGATTTCATCTCATTATTGGGGGGGACCATAAACAGGGAATTTTTTTAAAGCAATTTTGGGGGGGTCGGCAAAGTTACAGTGAAATGTAATGCAAAATGTACAGAGGGAAGTTTATCCAAACTGCATGCATATACTATGCAGAATAATCAGCAATAATATTGATTTAAATGGCATGTATTTAGTAGTCTTAATAGTAATATTATTCAGTACAATAGTGACACTCATACTTTTTATATTTATATTGTTTAAATACACAGTTTCTTTTATTGAATTATTGGGGGGGGACAAATCTACAATTCCCCAAGATTGGGGGGTCCGGACCCCCCCGACCCCCCCAGGATCTACGCCCCTGCGTTAATGTTGCTTTCACTGCCAGAACTGTTCATGAGTTGTTCTCTCTTGAACAGACTGTCCCTCTGTCCACTGATTCAATAGATTTGATAAAGCTCAAAGTAAAGCAACACCTGATGGTCTCATGGTTCTACTTTGTTGCTCCTGTTGTCCCCTCCCTCGTTAGAAGAGGCCCGCGAGGCCGTGGAAAGTCTCTTCCTATAGACACAGCTGTGGATGGGTGGGGAGGAAGCCCACAAACATAGGAAGTGAAACTTGGAAGACCTGATTAAAGATTAGCAAACCAGTTGTTTTTCCTGGTAATTTAAGGTCCCTTTTGAAGCCGTTAAAACACTGTAATGGCATCTGCATGGCAACACACTTAAAAACAAGCTAGCAGAACAAAAGAGGGCATTTCTCATACCTTTGTGTTGCTGTTGTGTTCAACAGTAGAGCGTCTTTCGCCTGCAAATGACATCATGGAGCTGCCTTCCAAAAAAGAAGAGAAAAAGGCAAGTTTGAGCAACTCTATCGTAACCTACAGAAGCTATCTAAAAAAGCTAAGTCTGGTCCTCTGGACATTCAAAAAAACAAAACAAAACAAAAAAAATTGTAGAAACGTTTCGTCTTTCGTCCGAAAGACTTCCTCAGTCTGAGATGCTGTATTCAGCTCAGTCTTATAAATAGCACCCTCTCACAGTGGATCAGCTGATGACAGCCGAAACCAGCTGCTCACATGATCAAGGAGGACCATCAGCCTAACAATGGATCGTTAGCACCCTGATGGTTGTACATCAGGGACCAGAGGACCAGACTTAGCTTTTTTAGAGTTTTCTACCTGGATTATTGAGCATGCATCAGGCTACAGAAGCTATGTTTACATGGACATAAGTAATCAGATCAAACGGCCGTTCGGAACAAAAGTGCGTCATGTAAACGCCCCGTTCGGGTTATTTTTTGTGTATTCGGCGAGATCCGACCTAATTTGTGATCGAACGAAAATGGTGGTTTACGCCGATCCGTAACCCGATCGGTGTGCATTTAAACACTTGATCTGTTCCTTTTAACAGACTGTGGAAACTGTCCTGACCGCGCATGTGCGCTGCGCACCCCTCCCCTACGTGTTTCCTTTTCCAGCGCTCTCATACTGCGAATAAAAAAAAGACTAAAAGCATGCGTTGCTTGGATGTAGCTCAATCAGGGAGTGCAGTAACAACTCCATCGCCGTCATTACAATCTGGCGCGGGTCCATTTTTTGACGCGTCTGTTTACTTTCGTCTCGGAAGTAACTTCTTCTTCTGTGGTTTTCACGAAAGTAACTTCCTCTTCGGTGTTTTTTTTTTTAAGGGGAGTGTACCACTCTGCGCATGTCAGAACTTCTGATCAGAATAAAAGCCTGCTGCATGTAAACGCTCGTCATGAACGGATTGTGCCCATGTAAACAGTACTATCTAATTATGCAATCAGAGCACATTTAAATCCGGTCACAGAATTTTGCCCATATAAACATAGCTAGAGTTAGAAACATGCTATAAGGTGCACCTTTCCACGAGACGAACACGACTTTACCAAAAATATCAAACTATTTCCTCTTTTTTCTAGATGAAAGCTGCAAGAGCCAAGTTTGACTTCAAGGCTCAGTCGCCCAAGTGAGTTCAAGACGATGTGACGGCTTGTTTTCTGTCCAACACTTCTGGCTGTGAACAAGTCTCACATGCAAACTGTTGCTCCTCCGTTCAGAGAGCTGCCGCTGCAGAAAGGTGACATCGTTTACATCCACAGGCAGGTCGATGCTAACTGGTTTGAAGGAGAGCATCATGGACGAGCTGGTATTTTCCCCACTTCTTACGTGGAGGTGAATTAGTTCATCCGTCTCGTGTGAAGATGTTCGATCATACATGCTGCGCTGCTTGAGTGACAACTCGTGTCTGTCTTAGATTCTGCTTCCTACAGAGAAGCCGACTCCTCTCAGGTCTCCCACCCTGCAGGTGTTGGAGTACGGTGAAGCGGTGGCTCTGTACAACTTCAACGCCGACCTCCCGGTTGAACTTTCGTTTCGTAAAGTGAGTGATTTCTTTATTGATTAATTTATGTTGCTGCAGAGGAAGTTATTCAGATGGATTGTTCTTCTCTTTGATTGATCCTGTATAGGCATCCAATTACTGTAATTATAAATGCTTATATAGATGATTTCTGTGTATTTCAGAGTCAGAGTCAGAGTCAGAGAGAATTTATTGTCATTTGCACCGCATGTAGTACATGTGTTGAAAACGAGATTATGTACACAGGGTCCCAGTTACATCCAACAACAAATGCAAGAGAAAAACAATAATAACATCTAGGATTAACTAAGAGAGACATCAGCTAGTAATACACTAAGCCCTAATGTAGTAGAAAAACATCATTATAAACAGCAGCACGAACATGAGTCATTATGAGCAGATGGTCACAGATGAACGCAGCAACAAGAAACAGATCAGTATCAACATGATGTGACATTTTGCAGTGTTTATTCTTATTATTTATTTATTCATGAGTCTGACAGCCTCAGGGTAGAAGCTGTTCCTCAGTCTAGTGGTTCTACATTTGATGCTCCTCAACCTCCGTCCCGAGGGGAGTGGTGCAAAGAGTGAGTGTGCTGGGTGAGTGAGGTCTTTCATGATGCAGGTGGCTCTTTTTCTGCATCTGGAGGTGTAAATGTCTGTGATGGTGGGGAGACTGACTCCCACAGACTCTCAGTATTTAGTTATTTTCTCACAATTGCAAATTATTTTGACATTCCATAAAGACTCTAAACAGCTCTCTTTCCAACATTCATGTGAAAGGTTGACACACTGTGTCAACCTCCCACCCTCCACCCTCCACTCCCACCAGTGTTGCTGAAAAGTCATTAAAGTCACGGGCTGTTTGTTTAATCTGCACGGGATCCAAACTACTTGTTGTTGTGTGAAGCCAGTCTTTATCTCAGCAGGGAGGCAGAATTATTTAGAGTAGCACTAACAGGAGACTCTGATGAGATGTGAATATATTCTTGTAAAATATTTCCATTAAAATTTAGCAACAGTTAAAGAACCAGATGTACAGTATTTTCCACAGTTTACTGACAGGAAATCATATCAACTGATGATAAATCTCAGAATGAAGTTTTTTTTCTTTTAAACTTTAAATCAAAAATGTACCCTCACAAAGCAAAAGTAAAAAAAAAGAAAAACTTCACAGGTTTACATGGATCTGAAGATCTTCTTGTAAGATCATGTTTCATGCACATATTATTTATTTATATTTGCTGCAACAAAACTCTTGGGCTCAGAGTCCCCAAATAATACATGAAAAGACAACAAAATATGTAAAATTATAAAAAAACATATATATATTTGGATCACTCCCATTCTATGAAATGAAATAGTTTAGTCTGAGAACAGTAGCCCCCCTCTTTAGCTTTAGTAATGCACATGTGCAACTAGAAGACTAGTCAAAGGAAGAACGTGTTTTCAGCAAACAGATTAGGTCAGATTGATCGTGCAATATTTAGTTGCTTTAAAACATCATATTATTTGTATGATGCAATAAAATCTGCTTACTTTGGCTGTTGACGATGAACTGAAAATGTTCAATTTAACATCAAACCTTTCACAGTGCTTACATTTATTTATTCATTTGGGTGTGCATATTGCTTAACTGATCTGTACATTACTGTGTAGATTGTACATGATGTGCATGGAACACAAACAATATTTAGGAAAACAATCAACAGAAATCACAAGAACGGAGCACAAAACGTTAAAATTACAGGAAAAAAGTTCAAACAGAAGCAATACTTATACAATTAACATTCAAAATATTAATCAGAGCTCTAAAAAGCTCTGTTTTAACAACAAAACATGCTTCCGTGTGTATAAAAGTGCCATCATTTTTCTGAGTGCTGTCATGGAAGAACCGTTTGATATGTTGGGTTTTGTTGGGAGGTTTCTCCTTGCTGTTGTGTCTGACATGTTTTAGCTTCTTTGTTTCTTTTCTAACATTTAAAAAATGTTTTGCTTTTAACACATTGCGACATGACATTTCAAAGTTCTGTTCTCCTCCAGGGCGAGGTGATCAGCATAACCAGACGAGTGGACGATAAGTGGCTGGAGGGCAGGATCTCTGGGACAAGCCGGAGCGGCATCTTCCCCGCCAGTTACGTGCAGGTCAACAAGATGCCCCGCACCAAATACTCCACGGACGACCCCCCATCGAGCCCCTTGTCTCCCACCTCCCCTGGACTGCAGAGTCCAGGACTCACGTTGCACAGCCCGTTCTCTCCCGCCTCACTGAGCCCGCGACCCGAGCACTCCCCAGTTAAACTGTCCTCACCTGTTCTATACGGCAGCCCTGCCTCACAGTCACGCTCCCCCATCCAGACGCACGCTCGTTCTCCTGACAGCACCTTCAGAATGGCTTCACCCACCAACCAGAACAGCCACCTGGCTGCACCACCCTCTGCTGGCCTGAGCTCCACAGTTAGAGCAGGTTCCTCTGTGCACAGAGCAGGAGCCCCCACTGATCGCTCACAGGTCTGACAGAGTCGCAGCATGTCCACACCTGCCTTCTGCACGTTCGTGCTCACGGAACACGGCTCATTATTTATTACGATGCAATGCGTGACATACAGTTGTTGTTTTTTTTCCCAGGGTGCACCTCAGATCGTGCCCTCTAATCCGCGCATCAACTCTCAGCCACAGAGCAGCCCTGGGTCAACGATGCTGCAACGTCAACCGTGCGTCGACCTTTCTCACGCCGAAAACAAACACGACCGTAGCAGCTTCGGCACAACTCCCGCTTTGACTCATTTGTCGTCTGTTTTAGGTACAAGGCGATTTACAACTACAACCCTCAGAATTTAGATGAGCTGGAGCTCAGGGAAGGGGACATCGTGCACGTGATGGAGAAATGCGATGACGGCTGGTTTGTAGGTAAAGGCTTTTGGATTTTAAATCACTTGAAAGAAAGCTAATATATTTCTGTGGTTTTTTTTCTTGATGCGAAAAAAACGACAAGATAAAAAAACATTTAAGTTGTAGTTTTGGGTATTAACACAGATGATGAGACACAAAAAGTAGTAAAAGTATCACTGCAACCTCACATAGGATCATTTGTATACAGTAGTTGGTTTAGATCGCCCTCTGGTGGACACTATGCAGCATTGCAGCAATGTTTTACACAAACATCCAGGTCACATGTTTTTGTCCATCTGTCACCAAAATGAAGCTCTGGATAGGCTTTATTGAAACTTTCAGAAAGTAATCGTATGATGTCAGCGATAGCATTCCTTCAAGAAATGCTCGTTTATTTAACTGGTTTCTGTTGATGTGACACGTTTTCTGCAGGTACGTCAGATCGGACTCGTGCTTTTGGGACTTTTCCTGGGAATTACGTGGCACCGGTTTGACTTCCTCACTTCACTGCCTGCCGCCGTCCATCGGGACTAACACGAGGCCTGCGTTAACTCAGCGGGGCCTGCATGTTCACACTGTACCTGAAAGAGAAGGGCGGAACAAAATGTGGTTTCACTCCTCACCTCCCTGCATGTATGCACACCTACGGAACGTGCGTGTTTGAGTGTGTGCGTGTTTACACAGAGACACATCACGTGAGAGGAACAGATGAATGCTGACGGGCCTGTTCAGATGCCCATACTGGATCTTTTATTTTGTACCACAACTATTTGCAGCTGCAGGAAGTTTGCATTCCTTCCCACAGAACATCACGGTTCCCTCAGAGGTTCCGACACGGCCCACTGCTGCACTCAGCTTTAAGTTGTCACAGTGCCATCACATACCACCGCTGGGAGAACAGAACGAGGAATACAGTGTGAATGCTGAGTGAGCTCGGCTACCATTAGCTTTCAGCTGGTGTTTTTGTTTGTTTTAGCTCTGACGACTCAGTTTCATCTTCTTCAGCAAATTTTGAAGAAGTCTTTCCGCACTCAGTGTTCACACTGCGTTTCCACACCCAGAAAAACAAATGTTCTCTAGTTTCTTTTGCATTTTGTTGGGATATTAATATTTTGAAATATCCCCCCCCCAGATTTTCTTTCAGATCTTTGAAAACTCCTGCAGCAGTTTTTTTGAAGAAACTGCAGAAAGATCATCTGAAAATACATGTTCTGGTTTCTGGATGGTTGCAGCATATTAGAATAAAACAATAAGTAAAGCTAAATGCCTTTGTATAAAATGTCAGGCCTCTGTGAATCTTGCAGCTGTTGTGTTGAATACAGTATGAACTCAGCAGATGGTGAAAAGATCCTGTGAAGTTACTGATTCATGCTGTTTGTGCAGAAATGGACCTTTAACCACATGCTTCTGTCCACAGCTCGCTCCATGTTTGCTGCTTTTACAACATTTTCGCTCCGGATTAACACTTTAAAAACAGCTTTTACAAAATAAACCCTCTACGTGCCAGAGTATTTTTGACAAGTTGTCACTAACTAGAACACCTCGTTCATATCTTATTTTTAATGTGACTGTTTCACTGTAAAATCTAATTTAGTAGCTACAAAAGAAGATTGTACAGATTGTAACAGTTTATAAAACTGAAAGGATAATATATATTTGTTAAATAAATGCAGTGTATTGCATATGCATGGTACGCAATTTACAAAAGATTTTATTAAATATTACAGAGTGAGACTGCAAGCATTGTGTTGCTGTGTTTATTCTGTTGCATGATAATAAAACCAGATGTGATAGATTACACATCCGGTTAAATGTGGCACAAAATATACACGGTATAATATTTTACTGATGCTTGGAATTGATTTATAAACTATAAGACTCAATTTTATTTTATATTTGCATAAAATTTATTATGCAGCAAAAAACATGAATGCATTTTCTTTATGGAGAATCCTCATAATGGATTTTTTTTTTGTACTTCAACCTCCACAAACAAGCTCAGTAATGGGAACAAAAGCCTATTTAAAACTAAGATACAGTACAGTATATTTAAACTGACTGAGTTAAAATTTTAATTACACAATATGCTTTTTGCTAAATTCTTTTGTTTTACTGGACATAGATGGTTTAAGTTACATTTTATTGTATTACTGACTTGTTTTAATAAACACATCAGTTTAGCCGTCAGTCATTAAAATGAGAGTGGCGAGTGTTACTTGTTGAAGGTTTCTGTGGAAAATGTTTAAACAATTATCTGTTGTAGACTGCACTTTGAACAACCTCAGCTTGAAAAACTTTAATTGTAACTAAATTAAAAAGCTAACAGCTGAGTGGGATCAAGTCTGCTGCTGCTCTGAAACAACTACAAAACATTAAGACCTGCTTCACGCAGACATTTTGCCTTTAAAGGGATTGTGACATGATTTTTTTACTATTCATAAAATTGCTCAAAATATATATATTTTATCATTTAAATATGTTTGTTTTTGCAAACAAAATGATAAATCACTTTAATTTTGCTTTAAAAGTGATTTTGAACTTCAAGCCGTGTTTAATCATGGGAAATCCGATTACACTCGAACGCACCATATGTGATGTCACACTGGGCAGAGGGCTGTGGTGTCTTTAATAGCGGACAATTTAAAACTGGACGAATTTAGCAATCTAAGTGAAGATTTGAGCTATTTGTCTTCATTTTGGGAAGCAGAAAATAGTTTGGGTGATGGAACAAGAAACAACAGGATCTAATTTAGGTCTGATGCTGTATCAGACTTCCTTCATGTCGAGCTGCTCATACCTGCGCACTGTGACAAGCCCAGAGCTCTGCCCAGTGTGACATCACAGATGGTGCGTTCGTGTGTAATGGGATTTCCCATGATTAAACACGGCTTGAAGTTCAAAATCACTTTTAAAGCAAAATTAAAGTGATTTATCATTTTGTTTGCAAAAACAAACATATTTAAATGATAAAATATATATATTTTGAGCAATTTTATGAATAGTAAAAAAATCATGTCACAATCCCTTTAAAGAGTAAGGAGAGCGCAAGGGCTGCATTCCATTTAGAAGAAGCTCTGCTTGTAAACACAGAACAAGCAGCATGCACTGCTGCAGAAGTGGAAAGCAGCCCTCATTATTTCTGCACTTTCTCTGCTTTTTTCAAGTCAAAACGTCGGTTGTGTTTTCAGAAATACCTTCAGCAGCATGAGGTGTCACAGCTAGCTGCTACTGCAGCAGCAGCTATTTGTGTTTGCAAGCAGCAGCGCCTCCAGGAATGTTTTAGTGGGGTGGGCCACTGAAAATCCTGCGGAGGCAGGCCTGGAGTGGCTACCAGTAATCAGTAAATTATTAATAATAATTAATTAATTAGTAATTAGTAAATCAAAGCTACTGAAGGGAACAAATGTGTACATAAATGAACATCTAACAAAAGGAAAAATTGCAAAGGAAGCAAGGTGGCTAAAAAACCAACACAAAATAGCATCAACATGGACAAGAAATGGAAACATCTTTATCAAAACACATGAAGGGGCTAACCCTAAAATGATAAAAGAACTGAAGGATCTAGACGAGCTCAGGGGAGGACAAATTACAAATCAATGAAACAACTGAAATGAACAAATACATTAAAACATGACAACATACGAAGACTCAGAACCTAAAATATATAATGTTAATGATGTTATTGATGCTAACTTTTTTCCAGTAATAAAAGATAGCGAATACTACAATGAAGAGCAATTTAATGACATCAATATAACAAATGGAGTTCTCTCTATTATTCACTTTAACAGCAGAAGTATAAATGCAAATATATCCAAAATAACAGATTACTTAAAACAGTTAAACAGAACTTTTACAATAATAGCACTGTCAGAGACATGGCTCAATGATGATAACACAAGTAATATTCACATCGAAGGGTATGAATTATTTCACATGAACAGAAATAATAAAAGAGGTGGTGGTGTCGCTCTATATGTTAAGAATGAAATAAAATGTAAATTAAATAATGAAATGTCAATAATAGTTGATAATATTATGGAAATGATAACAATAGAAATAATAAACAAAAATGATAAAAACATAATAATAAGTTGTGTATATAGATCACCAGGATCAAATATAGAAATATTCACTGATAAAATCTTGGAGCTATTGGAGAAGAGTTTTAATAAAAAAGTTTTTTTGTGTGGAGACTTTAACATTGATATGGGAAATAAAACAGATTCAAATAACATCAGTACATTTATAAATTCAATGTACAGTTTAAATATGTATCCGTTGATATCCAAGCCAACAAGAATTACAACTCATAGTGCCACAATAATTGATAATATTTTCACAAATATAACAAACGGAGAGGTGATAGGTGGTATTTTAACGACCGACTTAAGTGATCATTTACCAGTTTTCACAATCTATAAAAATGATCAAAGTATCACAAAAGCAGTTAAAACAAAGAAAAAGATCATAAACACATCAAAAAAAGTTTTGGAAAAATTAAAAGAGGATCTAGATAAACAAGACTGGAATGAAGTGTATGTTGATGATGTGAACAGATCATATGATGAGTTTATGAATATCTTGGAAACTCTGTATGAAAAAAATTGTGTACAAACAAATTATACAAAGAGAAATATCGTTGACCAACCATGGATGACAAAAGGGTTGAGAAATGCTTGTAAAAAAAAGAATTATTTGTATTCATGTTTCTTGAAATTGCGAAGTCAGAACGCTGAAGAAAAATATAAAAAGTATAAAAATAAATTAGTAGGGATTATAAGGAAACATAAGAAAGAATATTATAGTAAATTATTAGATAAAAGTAATGGTGATATGAAAGCAACATGGCGAGTAATGAATAGTGTTATGAAGAATCATAAAGCAAAAACTAGTATTTCAAAATATTTTGTAAAAGAAAAAGATGAAGTTTATGATGAAAATGAAATTGTCAATGGATTTAATCAATATTTTGTGAATGTTGGATCAAGCCTTGCAGCTAAAATACCAAAAGTAGATAATAATGTGAGCCATTCAATTACAGGCTGTGCAAACAGTATTTTTCTAAATGGAACTAACAAAGAGGAAATAATGAAGGTAGTAAAAAAATCTTACAGACAAGAGATCAAAGGACAGGGTGGATATGGATATGATGTTTGTAAAGGACATAATGAGCCATGTTATTGAGCCGTTCACATACAAAGTCAAAGTCAAAGTCAACTTTATTGTCAGATCTGCAATATGTACAGTACAGGACATACACAGGACCGAAATTGCGTTTCTCTCAGTCCCTCGGTGCAACAGTAAACATCTAAACATTGAAACACTGAAACATATAATAATAGACATAAGCATAAAATAGTAAAACTAACACTGTCCTGAGTTTTTTGCATAGTGGTATAAGAGTATGAAAATTTACACCAACTCTAAAACTAAAACATTAAACATTTAATGAACATAATATTGTCCTGAGTTTTTGCATACTAGTATAAAAAAAGAGTATAAAAAGTATAACTAAAATAAACTAAAGGTTTCTAGCATTGACATTTGCAAAGTGGCAAAGCAGCGTATGAGTCAATGTACACAGTATATGTATGAGGTAGTAGTTGATGTTGTTATAGAGGCAAAAAGTGGCATATGCAGTAAGGCACATTGGGCATCCCTAAATAAGACCTAAATAAGACCGTTCAGAGCACACTGTATATGTACCAGCAGTGGTGTAGATATTAGAGTAGTGTAAATAAATGTAAACAGTAGTAATTACATGTAAGCAGTAGTAATAAAAGTAAACAGTATTAATAAATGTAAACAGAGAATGTAAACAGTATTATGATTATAGGCAGTGATGTAATACAGACATTAGTGCAAGTATGAGAAGTAGTGCAAACTGTATGAGCACATGACCGAGAGTTTAGTGAAAACCCGTTTGATGACACAGAGTCTAGTGTTAAAATCTTTGTGTTGAGTGGTAATGTGTGAGAAAGTTTTAGTGTTAAGGCAGTTCAAATGGGAGGGGGGGCAGAGCAGGCAGAGTGTTTAGCATTCTGACTGCCTGATGAACAGAGCTGTCTCTCAGTCTGCTGGTTCGAGCCTGGAGACTCCTCAGTCTCCTCCCTGATGGCAGCAGTCTGAAGCAGCTGTGTAGTGGGTGTGTGGGATCACCTGCCATGCGGTGGGCTTTCCGAGTGAGGCGTTTGCTGTGTAAGTCCTGCAGTGAGGGCAAGGAGGTGCCCACGATCTTCTCAGCTGCTCTCACAATGCGCTGGAGGCTCTTGCGGCAGGATGCAGTACATGCACCAAACCACACAGTGATGCAGCTGGTCAGGACACTTTCTATGGCACCTCTGTAGAAGGTGCTCATGATGGGGGTTGAAGCTCCAGCCCTTTTCAGCTTGCGGAGAAAGTAGAGACGCTGGTGAGCCTTCTTTGCCAGTGCTGCAGTGTTCCTGCTCCAGGACAGGTCCTTTGAGACGTGCACTCCCAGGAACTTGGTGCTGTCTACTCTCTCCACTGCGGTGCTGTTGATGGTCAGAGGGGCATGTTGGGCATCCTTCTTCCTGAAGTCCACAACAATCTCCTTTGTCTTCTCCACGTTGAGAGTGAGATTGTTGTGTCCGCACCACAAGGCCAGGCGGCTCACCTCGTTCCTGTAGTCCGTCTCATCGTTGTTGCTGATGAGACCCACCACTGTTGTGTCGTCCGCAAACTTGATGAAGTGGTTGGAGCTGTACGATGGTGTGCAGTCGTGTGTTAGCAGGGTGAATAGAAGGGGGCTCAGTTACATATGTAACTTATCATTTTCAACAGGAATATTTCCAGATAATATGAAAGTAGCTAAGGTAGTTCCTCTTTTTAAAAATGGTGATAAATGTGTGTTCAACAATTATAGACCTATATCCTTGTTACCACAGTTTTCTAAAATTCTTGAAAAACTATTTGTGAACAGACTAGATCAATTTATAGACAAACAAAATATTCTAAGCAACAGTCAATATGGGTTCAGAGCTAAAAACTCTACATCAATGGCTCTCATGGAATTAATGGAACAAATAACTACTGCTGTCGATCAAAAACAATATTGTGTCAGTATTTTTGTTGATTTAAAAAAAGCATTCGATACTATTGATCACACCATTCTCCTTGAAAAACTGAACAAATATGCTTTCGGGCTGCTCACTGCACCACCTGGTAGGTGGTTGGGTTAAATGCAGAGACGAATTTCGTCTGTGTATGGGAACATATGCAGATGACAGGAATAGACATTATTATTATTATTATTATTATTATTTATTAGAGGACCAGCATTACAGTGGGTATCTAGCTATTTGAAAGATAGGAAACAATTTGTACAAATAAATGATGTAAGATCTGACCTCTGTAATATCACATGTGGAGTTCCCCAGGGCTCTGTGCTTGGACCAAAGCTATTTATTTTATATGTGAATGACTTGGTAAATGTGTCAGGACTCCTTAAATGTATACTTTTTGCTGATGATACCACATTTTTCTGTTTAGGTGAAGATATAGAACAAATGTTGGAATTGATAAAGACAGAATTTACCAAAATACAAACTTGGTTTAAAATCAATAAATTATCATTAAATCTAGAAAAAACTAATTACATGATATTCAGTAATAAAAAGAAAACTGTTGATGTTCCACTCAAAATTGAGGGTGTTGAGATTTGTAGAGTGAGTGAGGTGAAGTTTTTGGGTGTTATTATTGATGACAAACTGACATGGAAACAACACATAAATTCTGTAAGAATAAAAATAGCTAAATCGATTGCAGTACTATACAAGGTCAGAGACCTATTGAATGATAAAGCTCTGTATTTGTTGTATAACACAATCATTGTTCCACACTTAATCTATTGTATTGATGTTTGGGGGAAAGCGTGTAAAACAATCACAAAGCCTATTTTTGTATTACAGAAAAGAGCTGTAAGAATTATCACTAGAAAACAT
Organism: Garcialebias charrua; assembly: GCA_038048925.1. NCBI lineage: Eukaryota > Metazoa > Chordata > Actinopteri > Cyprinodontiformes > Rivulidae > Garcialebias > Garcialebias charrua. The sequence continues at coordinate 48,117 of JBBPBX010016277.1, forward strand.
TACTGTCATCCATCCAGTACATTATTTTATCAACTGAAATTATTGAAGTTCCATGATTTGGTTGATTATAATATTTTATCAATTATGTATAGGGCTCAGAATAACGAATTACCTTTAAATATCCAAATGAATTTTGTTAAAAGACAAAGTTGTTATAATCTTAAGGGGACAGAGATGTTTGTAAAACCACAATTCAGAACTAGTTTGAAGGGACGTTCTACCTCAATCCAGGGAATTAGATT
>JBBPBX010016278.1:0-34958 GCA_038048925.1 Garcialebias charrua
ATTCTAAACAATGTTTCTAAACTCTAAACGTTCTAAAAGAGCACAGCATGTCATGATTTCAGCGCTCTGCCTTGTCTGCTCTTTGCCACCTGCAAGCGTTCTGGGCCACGCCCACTTCTCGCTCTGCACGGAGAATAGCTCCAGCAGGAATCTTGTCCTACAGTATGGGCTGCACAAAGGTGTAGGAGGTGCTAAATATTTGTAAATAATTTATTTTAAATAAAAAATCCATGCCAACCGTGCGGCTCATCCATCAATCAGCCAATTGTGTGTCATGTCCACTCTTATTTTGAAAAACAGCGATAGAGCGAGTCTGTGATACATGAACCTCAAAGTAGCGAGGGACTACTGTACTGAAAGTATGTAATAAGCGTACAAAAATAAAGTACCAAAAACTGAAAAGTTACAGTTACAGAACCAGCCAGAATGTTCTCCTGTCCATCTTGTTTCAGTCCTCTGTGTAATCTGGTCTTGTCAAATAGATGAACAACTGTTAGAACTACTCGTCACACTTGCCTCTGAAAACAAGATTGAGCAACACAGTAAAACTTGACCTCACTTGCTTTCTCTGAGGGGTAAACAGGAAGTAAAGTGTGGGTAAATGTGTGTCATCTGCCGTGCCACACCATGCAGCACTAGTCCTATACTTGTGCAAATGCATGGGATGCTGAGCGCCTTTCTAGAATGGTATCCCAACAAGTTAAACCTTCAGTGCTCTACACCCTGCTTTGACACAATTCATCCATCCATCCCTTCATTATCTTTACGCGCGTCTTCCTTTTTTTTGGGTCGCGGGGGGTCACCGGTGCCCCTGTCCAGCTATCACTGTGCGAGGGGCTGGGTACACCCTGGACCGGTCTCCAGTCCATTGCAAGGCCACAGCACATTGATGTTCATTCATTCCTGCTGCGGGCGGATCTGAGTTTGTTTGTGTGTAAACTGCCCATCATCATAGCTGCTGTATGTTAGCACGACTGTCTGAATGTCAGGGATGACTCAAAACAGACGTTATCTTGCAGCTATTTGGTTTAAACTGATAATGCCAGCAATTCGCTGTCACTGTCTATCAATGACTTTGTCTTTTAATATCCTTCTCTGTTTACTTGGACGGGGGAAAAACAGCAAGACAGAAAACAATGTTTACCCTCGGAGTGTGTTAGCAGCACCAGCAGGCCCTTCGAATACATGCTGGAAAATCTGATTCCAGATCCTCCTGATGAGAGCTGTATCGAGCTCAGCTCTTCACGGGTCTAAGTGGATATTTTTTTAACCATCCTCTGGCCGTGTACTGAAATTTAAAAAATGCAGCACTTTACATGTTTGCTATTCCTCTCTTTTTAGCAATGGGTGATGTCGAAAATGTCCCATTAGATGACTTTAGTTGTAAATTGGCACTTTGATTAAACTTAATTGAACTGAGCTGATTTACATTGAATTAAGTGTATCATAAACACCATCTTTCAAATCTCAATATATACTATGGACATTACACCGGTTGATCAAAGGACAATGGATCTGCCCAAACTCAAATGTTTTTTTTTTCAGTTCAAACAATGGCATGTTTTCACCAAAGTTTTTAAACTGCATTGCTAAGCTAACTGTGTGTACGATAATGGCTACATACCTATGAGTTTAACAGAAACAGTTTCTTTTTCTTTAACTATGAGCTTGTCCTCTTTATAATCTGATTCATGATTTTATCTTACCAAAAAGAGACGAGCTGTCTTAGATTTATATTTACTTTGTATTGTTTACAGTTGTTACTTTGGGATTAAACTAAGACCACCAAACTTGGCTAAACAGCCACTCCAAATCCTTTTTTCAAAGCCTCTCAACGTGGTTTTTTTTTTTTTATCAGAAGAGGAAAGTAGTTGGTAGTTGGAGTGAGGACAGAGATGAAGGAGGAGGATTTGCTGTGGTGACCACTGAAGATGGAAAAGCCAAAAGAAGAAGTAAAAAGTAGCAACAAAAAAAACATTTACTGATGTTACTCTTGAGTATGAACTTTTTGTACTTATACCTATTTAAGTAAATAATCCAATCTGTGTTTTTACTTTTACTTGAGTATGTTTGATTTCAAATATTGCACTTAGTTGGATTTAAAATTGTATACATTACTGAGGAGGAAAGTAAACTCACATGATTTAAATGATTTTGAGGAGAAAGAAATGTGCACCGCAACACTTTCAGTAACTAGGCTGGTTCAGCACAAGTCAGCTTATGTATGTGTGTGATCTGACTAGAAGTGATGACGAGCAGCAAATGAAGAGGTTCCCTGGTGAATAAATCCATCCACCTTATTCCTATAGCCTCCATGCTGCCTTGCGTGAATTATGGGCACGACTTCCAGCATGGAACAGTACAAACTAATGTAGTTTCTCAAAACATTGTGGATTTAATTTAAACATGTAGGAACACCACCTGTCAGAGCTCAAACAGGACAATATAATTTTTCATTTTATTTTATAGATATATGTTTTACACTTTTATACTACTATGCAAAAAACTCAGGACAGTGTTACACTTTTTATTATTTCATTTTATGCTTATGTTTATTAAATGTTTAGTGTTTTAGTGTTGGTGTAAGTTTTCATACGTTCATACCCACTCAACAGGCTGCTTCGTCTACTACCTGGAGGGAAGCTCAGTGGACATGAACTTGTCATTCATTCATTCATTCAACCTTTATTTAGTCAGGTAAATCTTTTGAACCTCATGGGCTCATTTACGAAAGCGACCTGCTAAAACTAAAGAACAATGAACAGCAATGGTAGAATTTCCTTAAACAATAAACAATCAAACAATAAACAATAGAAAACAAAAGAGAGAGAAAAAAATATATATATATATATATATACATACATACACATATATATATATATATATATATATATATACATATATATATATATATATATATATATATATACATATATATATATATATATATATATATAATATACACATTCCTCCTTTTAACAAAGTATCAAAAAACTAGCAAAACATTATAAGGTAGACGTATAAAATCAAAGACAGGAACAAATCTGCATTGGTTTTTGCCAGGATTCCAACAGATTCTGAAAACCATTTAGAGAAGTCAAGGTCGAGAGCTTCAGATCTTTTTGTAAGATATTCCATGAAGCAGGAGCAGAGTAGGAGAAGGCCCTTTTTCCAAGTTCAGTCCTCACTGACGGAACACTGCAGGTAATCATGTCCTGAGAGCGCACGCTGTAGCTGCACTCACGCAAAGACATGTAGGAGGAGATGTATGAGGGCAGCAGACCAAGAAGTGATTTGAAGATGAAAATGTACCAGTGGAAGAGTCTGCATGAGGTTAATGATGTCCAGTTAACCAGTGAATACATCACGTTCATAAGACATTATGAACGTGACATGTCAACTCATCACCTGAAAACTGGCAGAGAGCTAAACACCCACTGTGACTTTTATTCAAGTTAAACTAAAGATAATAACTATGGTAAACTCCTGGAACTGTGTTAAAGAGATTATACAAGTTAAAAGAAGGAAGCTGCTTCATTCTGTCTGTTAGCTGTGTTAGACATGCAGCCTGTAGTGGTGAGTTTAAAACTGATCTGTTTGTTTTGTAAATTAAACCAAGGCTTTCATCATTTTTTGAGTGTTTGTTACAGTGTCGGACAGAAATCAGTCTCTGACACTGCTCATGTTAGCTAGCTCTGTAGCAGCTGGTAGATAACTACCGTAGTCATAAATCATGCCAACTCTAGAACCATGATGTGATCATAAGAACTAACCCCTGTCTGAAAGCATGTCAGAGGACCAATAAGTGGACAGGGCTTGGTCTACTGAAAATACAGTATGAATGGATAAATAAATAAATAATATTTTTGACAATTGTAATTAAAGTCTACTTATCTCAGTAAACATTCACACACATATATACACCTCCATTTACACTTATATATACACCTCCATTTACACATCCAGATGCAGGAAAAGAGCCACCTGCATCATGAAAGACCTCACTCACCCAGCACACTCACTCTTTGCCCCACTCCCCTCAGGACGGAGGTTGAGGAGCATCAAATGTAGAACCACTAGACTGAGGAACAGCTTCTACCCTGAGGCTGTTAGACTCATGAATAAATAAAATAAAAAATAAACACTGCAAAATATCACATTGTGCTGATGCTGATCTGTTTTCTTGTTGCTGTGTTCATCTGTGACCATCTGCTCATACAAACTCATGTTCGTGCTGCTGTTTATTTCCACTATATTAGGCTTAGTGTATTACTAGTTGATGTTTTTCTTAGTTAATTCTAGATGTTATTACTGTTTTTCTCTTGCATTTGTTGTTGGATGTAACTGGGACCCCGTGTACATAATCTCGTTTTCATCACATGTACCACATGCGGTGCAAATGACAATAAAGACTCTCTGACTCTGATATAGTAGACTGATAATTCACTCCATGGCAAGGGATTTATTTATTTTATTTATTTTATTTTTGGTTGTTTTTATTTATAATTCAGAATTGAATTCAAAATCTTACTTCTACCAAAGCTCTCATCAACCTAGCTCCATCTTATAGTACATGTCTTATTGTTCAATATTTTCCTAACAGAGCACTTCACTCTCAGACTGCAGGTTTACTTGTGGTTCCTAGATTTTCCAAAAGCAGAATGGGATGACGATCTTTCAGTTATCAGGCTCCTCTCTTGTGGAACTAACTTACAGACAGTTTCTGTCTGTAAGACTGACACATTGTCCAGTTTTAAGACCTTTTTGTTCAATCCTATAGGGTTGGCTTGTTATGCTGCTTTATGCTTATACTGGAGGACAAATTGACCTCATTTTTGTAAATTAATTGTTAATACTGAATAGTTTTCATTTTATACTATTTATATCTTAACATGTGATTCGACCTGCCATTGTGTATCTGTTCCTTTCAAACCTAGCCAGTCGAAGCAGATGGCTGCTTACCCTGAGCCTGGTTCTGCTAACGTTTTCTTCCTCATGAGGGAGTTTTTCCTTTCCATTGCTACATTCATGCTTGTTCAAGATAAGAGTTCTGCGATGGAGTTAAATTCAAAGCAGACTGCTCTTCAGTAACTTGGTAACTTATTATTATATACTTTGTGTGTGTGTGTGGAGGTGAAATACTTGGGACATTACATAACCGCTGACCTGTCTGATGACAGGGACATTTACAGGCAGCGTTGTATGCAATATGTACAAGCTAATGTGCTTCTTCTGAGGTTCTCTATGTGCTCAGTGTCTGTAAAAACTGCACTCTTCAAAACATATTGTACCCCAATGTACACTGCACACCTGTGGCGGCATTACAGAAAGAGCAGTATGCATAAACTACAGGTGGCATACAATGATGGCATGAGGATGCTGCTTAAGGTGCCGCGATGGAGTAGTGCCAGCCAGATGTTTGCGAATGCCAATGTACCAACTTGTGCAGCTGTGCTTCGTAACCTTATGTACAGATGTATGTGTAGGCTAACAAACTCTGCAAATAGCATCATCTATACTCTGACCAACCCTGCACAAAGCTCGGTTAGGTTCTATTCAAGTCTGTGGAATCACTGGCGCCTTAAATTATTTGGCAATGGATGAACATTCTATTTTTACTGTGTCTTGTTGATGTTATCTTTTTAATTTTTTTAATTTATTTTTTATTTTTGGTGGTGGTGGTTGTTTTTGTTACTATGGACCATATGCGTCTGAAATAAAGTTTTGATTGATTGATTGATATAAATTTTTCATTTACCCTTTATTTATACAAGTACAGGTAGTCTCATTGAGCCACGAGAACTCATTTTCAAGAGAAACCTGTTTAAGGAGCAGATGGTGTAAGGATGGCTCCATCCTGTGGCCATCCCTTGTCTGTGCACCTTGTGTCTCCTTAATTATCTAAACTGAACTCATCCTTGTGTTCCCAGGTGTTGTAATTATGTCCTGTCTTGTCTGTGTAGTTAGTCTGTGAGTCTTGTCCTTTGTCAGCGCATCGTCTGGTATTCCCCTGTGTCTCTCGTTCCTGATAACTGTAAGTGTTTTTGCTGCCACGACAGCTATTTATTTATCTTTATTAAAGTGTTTTTTTTTTATAACTTCCTGGCCTCTGAGATTCTGTCTGCACCACTGGGTTTATCTTGTCTCTCTGAGCAAATCTTGAGAGATGGTGGGGGTTAAGGACCTTGCTCAGGGGCCCAGAGGGCGAATGAGGGTGGAGACAGGTGTGGGTGCTTCATATTTTTCCACCCACATTTTTTGATGTTGTCGGTACTGGGGCCCGGCGATCTTCAGATCACAAGCTCACCGTCTCTAACCACTGTGCCACCACTCCCCCAAATATATAAAATATATGAATGTTTCTGTTCAGTGCCCTGAGATGACTTCTGTTGTGACTAAGCGCTATATGGGGCCAAGATGGTGTAGAGGCAGGGCTGCCGACTTGGGACCCAAAGGACACAGGTTCAAACCCCAGCCCCGGCCACTACACACCTTGGGGTGTCTATGAGTGCACACCTATTTCCCCAGCTCCCCGGGTGCTTTATATGGCTGCTCACTGCACCACCTGGTGGTGGTTGGGTTAAATGCAGAGATGAATTTGTCTTGTATGGGAAACATACACAGATGACAAAAATGTGACATTTATTTATTTATTTATTATTTATATAAATAAACTGAATTGAATTTAAATAAGAAAAACCTGCTGCGCTTCTTGTCTACAAAAAGTAATTCAGTAAAGTTTACTCAAAGAAAATGTTTAATTACGTACTTCTGCTTTTACATGAGCAGAATTTTATACAACTATTGTAAGTTCAATTTGTTTCAAAGTAAAATTTCAACAAAGTAAATGCACTTTTATTTGAACACATCTTTTTTGTATATTTTCACATGATTGCCATAGTTTGAACCGAGAATGAAAGCAGGAAACAGTTTATGAACACTGTTTATGCCAGGGGTATTTCAAAAGTGTTTAGGAATTTCCTCATCTGTTCTGCGTGGATTCCATCCTTATGCAAATCGTGAGTGTTTTTTGTTGAGTGTGCATGCCTGCCACATCTCCCACTGCCCCACCAGGTGTTTGGTATGCTATTTTGTTGCACCATATGGCATCCAGAGCTGATACAGGACTTCAATTTTTCACTGTGGCAGCGGAGTGGTACACACTCAGGATGGAGTGAATGTCTTGTAGGGTGCTTTTTGGATCGAGGGTTGCTTTTCAAATATTCTGAACTGTGGTCCAATAATGTAGTCTAGTGGAGCACATCATTAGCCGAATGTTCAGTACTGTATATTGAACAGTCACATTTCACTACAGTTAGACACACATTTGGACAGGCTGTGGAGAAAGTAACTTGATATATTATATATACATTAACCCCTACATTAACCCCATATGCTGCTTTGTCACTCTTTACAAATGTCAAATGCCAGAACCTTCATTTGTTTTATAGATATACTTTTTATACTTTATACTTCGGGACAGTATTACACTCTATTTCATTTTTGGTGTTGGTGAAACTTTTTATACTTTTATACTACTATGGAAAACTACTATGAAAAAACTCAGGACAGTATTACACTCTATTTCATTTTATGATTATGTTTATTAAATGTTGGTGTTTTGGTGTTGGTGAAACTTTTTATACTTTTTTACTACTATGAAAAACTACTATGCAAAAAAACTCAGGACAGTACTAAACTTTTATTATTTCATTTTATGCTTGTTTATTAATTGTTTAGTGTTTAAATGGTTACTGTTGCACCGAGGGAGAGAAACGCAATTTCAATCCTGTGTATGTCCTGTACATATTGCAGTTCTGACAATAAAGTTGACTTTGACTTTGATATAGTTTCACTAATGAGCAGATACATTTGCAACACACTCCAAAATGCTGCCCTCATATGGTAAGTGTCTTGCAACAACAGGACAGTCAGCGTGATTAAGGATTTTCCTTTCCACTCTTGTCATAATGCAAATATAAACATGATAAGATATACTTTTTCCTTGGACAGTTTTAGAAAGTTGACACACGCTGACTCATACAGTCACTGTTGCAAATAAACATGGGCTTGTTCTTTTATGTCAGAGCAAGGAAGCATTCAGCGCCTGGGATGTGCTCATTAGACTGCAGCTCAAGGCAAACAACAGTTAGAGGGAAATGTAGAAAATGTTGAGGAAAGGAGAAAAGGGGACATTGACAGTGCAAGAGTTGAGGAGTTGGTATTACATAGAACAGAAGTGTCCAAAGTGCGACTCAAGGGTCATTTGTGGCACTTGAAGTGATTTTGTGCGACCTGGTCCAGATCTCTCTTGTAAACGAGTCCTCAAAGGCTCAATGACATTAACCTGCCTAAATAAAGGTTGAACAAAAAGAATAGGCCTAGTATGATTTTGGCCCACAGATTTAAGAGGCTGATGCAGACCTGCATATTTCTTGGTGATACTTTTTTAATATATTTTTTTTGGTTCAACAGCAAAGCATATAAAAAAAACATCAAAATGAGTAATATAGGTGGGGTACAACCCTTTGTATATAACTAGTCTTTTTTTCTTCTTTCCATTCCATGGTATACTGTATAGCACAAAAAAACCTTTACTGACTTCTACCAAAAAGTAGACTTTTGGATAGCTCATAAAATGTTGCTAAATATAATGTGTTTTCAAATAAAATTATTATTAGTTAATTTAATAACCATTACAGGAAATTTGGTCATTTTAAAAGGAATATAAAGTGGTATCATCAACATACAAGCTGATCGACTTTATTAGTGTCCATTCAGACCTTCTTTAAATCTGTTCTGTCAGCTGTATGTTTTTTTTTTTTTACTTTGATCACCTTTTGGGCCATCCATGGTTGAAACGGGTGATCAATCCCCTTTTTTTGTGACAGGTTTTAAAGAACACTTTCTCATGTAACATTTTTGTTTCTGAGAATAAACTAAAAATGAACTTATAAGTACAAAAAAATAAAAAAACAAAATATCAAACAAATCAAATAAATTAAATCATTTAAAAAAATTAATTCTCTTGAAAACATTTTTTCTGAAGAAATTTGAAAGAAAAAAAAGACGCTTTCAAGAAATACATTTTAGGAAAGTCTGCAATAATGAACGTGCCCCTTTCATCTGCACTGACATCAACTTCAAGCCCAGTCAGTCTCTATGTGTGTGATTGTGTGTTTTTTTGTTTGTAGTGGTCAGCCATGTGTGTCAGGTGCTCTCCACTCCAGCAGTTGTTCACAGCTGCAAGAACAAACATGTTGAACGACTCCACATCTGGAACCCAATCAACACAATGGCACCACTTCATTTTCACATTTAAATGGAAATCTTTGCAAGTTGTGCAAACATGCTAGTCAAAAGTTTCTCAGTCAGTTATGTTATTTTCTTATAGCATACATGATTTTTCTCTTGGCATCATCAACATATCTAAATTCCATCCATCATTTCACTAACGTTTATTTTCTGAGCATGTAAAATGATGACGTCTTTAAATGGTCCTGCTCAAGAAGACATTGTGTTCATCATCCAACTTTTGACAGGGAGAAATGAGAGCATTAGGCCTTTTAAACACATAAAAATATCCAGATACAGTATTAGTGCATGAGTGGGTGGGATGCGTTGTCCTAAATTAAGCTCCTTGTTATTTATTTGGAAATAAAAATTTGCAAGTTTTGAGCATTTTTAGGCTAAAACTTTTACCCAAAGTAGTTTTCTTGGCATTGTTTTATAAAGACAAGGTGCCCCATGCAAAAAGTTTTATATGGATTTTCCACTGAAACACGGAATACTGTACACAGAAAAAAGAAGTATGCACAAAAAGATGCAAAATTAATCCAATGATGTATGAAACTGTGCAAGCACATGAATTCAACCACATTCTCTTTGTAAATCAGTCAACTTGAAATTGAGCCCACATGAACACCTCCCCTGACACATCCTCATCTAAATATATAAAGAAATGTAAATAAGCCCTGCACGTGTTATTTTCTCTGCAGCTTCAAAAGTACTGGTACATCTAAATGAGGTAAAGAGGGGAATTCTGTAGGATATAAGTTAGAGATGCTCCATAATAAGGTAGTTTGGTAACAAAATGTTAAGTTTGACACGCTGTCCTTGGGCATTAAGGCAGAAGCAGAAGAGGAATGACGGTGTGTAAGTTGCTGTGGTCAGAGCAGTGAACACTGCCAGACATTCAACAGTCAAACATCAAAGTAAAAAATAAACAAAAATGTCTGCTCATCACCTTGCATAGTACAATTATGTCAGGCACCTTACAAAGAGGATTAAACACATTGTTATTGTAAATTATTTCAGGAGTAAACCCTAAGGATGAAGCATATCCAAAAAAAATTTCATATTTTATTGACATATCTACAATAAGTACAGAGGCACTCAGGGGCGGACCACTTAAAATCCTAGTTTAACCAGTAAAAAAGGAAGGCGCCACTCACTTGGACCGGGCTATGTGCTGCTGTGTAGATCAGGACTGAAAGATGTTAGACTTTAACAATAAAAAAGGTTGGTTTAAACCTGACCATGTTCCAAATCATTTTATGAGCAAATCAAACATGTTTTTTTTATTAAATATTCTCAGGTGTGCAGGAGTACAGCCGTTTGAAATATGTTTTAACTGACAAATGTGAAAAACGCACAGCCCATTTCTATATCATCAACTTGACCTGGTGCTGATGGTGTCATTTGGACAATCCTTTTATTAAACATATTGCAGTCTAACTGCAGCTTTTTGGTTTCACACAGCAGAAATATGGATTAAGAGTGAATTCACAGTTACAAAGGTATTTTTCAGGTTTTTCTCTTGTGCTGAATATCATGCACATGATTTTAAATAAATCTGTATATACTGTAGGATTTCACTAAAATTTAAAGCCCTTGTCAGAGTCCGAGAGTCAGAGTCAGAAAGATTTATTTGTCATTCGCATCTCATGTGGTACATGTGGTGGAACGACTTTATGTACACAGGGTCCCAGTTACACCCAACAATAAAATGTAAAAGAAAAACAGTAATGCAATCTAAGATATTAACTAAGAAAAACATCAACTATACCTATACCTGAGTAAAGTTTAACCTATTGATTGGATTGGATGAATAAAAAAATAAATTTCTGAATAAAAAACAACTCCCTATTTGAATTAGGGAAATAAAACACTAATGTTTAATCATTCGAGCAACACTTGAATTCAAAATATTCCTGACAATGATGGCAACATTTTTTGTTCAATTTTTTTTGACAATCTGCACCATTTTAAACATTTCAGCACTGGATAAAACTACAATGACATGTAAATGTTGCTACAGTCGGATTTTTCTACCTGGCATAGCATTAAGAAAAAAACAGAAAAAAAAGAAGAAGTAAATGGGTTGCAACAATGACTACCTGGTGGCCAAAATGACTGGTAACTACCTTCTTTGACAGGTAATTACAGTGGTGGGCAACGCTAATCAAAAAATTTGTTCCACAATTTCTAAAACGCTTATTAATTTTTTTAGGTCCACAATTTCAAAAGCACAAATGTCTTATGAAAATTAGGGGAAGCTAATCTAATCCGCTATTTATATTCGACAATTGGTAGCCGGCAGCGTTATGCAATATTTGCACTACACTGCCAACTGAAAAGTAACTAAAATGATCCTAAAAGGATGAAATTACAAAAATCAAAGGATTTATTTAATACTTTACGTACATATATTCTATTCGGCCACGAAATTAACAAAAAAGAATGATCTTTTAATCCCTAAGACCACTTTTAAATCTGAAATACACGGGCGTTTCGCCACCGCATTTATACATAAAAGTAACCAAAATACATAAAACTAACGACTCACCGTCGAGTGGTGGACACAAAACACACAATAAAATCCTCCGGCCGCGTTAATTTGGCTTGAAACAGCGGGGTTCTCTGCGGATTTATCCAAGAAACCAAGCACAACCAGCTAGAGTTAGCGTCCAGTTCACCTCTGACCCGGAAGATGTCAAGATTCTATAGGTAGTCAACAGATTTAATGAAAAGTAACTAAAATACATAAAACTAACGACTCACCGTCGAGTGGTCGACACAAAACACACAATAAAATCCTCCGGCCGCGTTAATTTGGCTTGAAACAGCGGGGTTCTCTGCGGATTTATCCAAGAAACCCAGCACAAGCAGCTAGCCACAGAATTAGCCCCTGAGTTCACCTCTGACCCGGAAGATGTCAAGATGGAATAGTCCATTTTTAGTAGGGGAATACAGAAATCGACCGGTTTTTGTATTGTGTTTTTAAGATCGTTTTCATCGTAACTATAATTATTTTTATGTTAAATGTACATTAACAAGCATTAGCAATGTTAGTGATGTAGGTGACTGGCCGGGGCGCGGCGGGGCCGGACCCCTGCAGATTTGGGACCCCAAGCAACGGCATCATTTGCTACATGGTAGATCCGTGTCTGTTCTCCCTCTGCTCCCCCTCCAACCCTCCCTCCTCTCTGCTCTTTACGGTGAGGGAGGAGAAAAAGGCAAAACAAGCAGCTACGGAGCCAGCATAAGAGCCTGTAATAAGTTTATTCGTTTTTACTGATAGATAATTAGTTATTAGCGGTACTGCATTTTAAATAAAAATAGCACAAATCCGCTTATGAATTATAAAAGTTAGTCAAACCACAAAAACGCTGACAAAAAGTTTAGGTCCACTGTAAGCGGATTAGCGCTTTAGCGGTCCCCAGCGTTCATATGCCCACCATTGGGTAATTACTAGACCTTTATTTATACTGGTTGAGCCTCGAAGACTCAGTTACAAGAGATACCTGATTACATACAACATACAGGCAGATGAGAAAAAGAGAACACAAGGGTGAAGGAAGCCAAAAAATGCATCATGTCTTACATAATTTCTTGGCTGGGAAACAGTGTGAAAGATGAAAAAAAAAAATAGACTTTGCAACATAAAGGTGCAACTTACAATGACATCATAATATATTTATGCATAGAGGTCAACAAAGGTGGTGAGTTGTCCATAAACTCTCCAGAAAGTTCCAAAGTTCTGATAAGATAGTACAGTGTCTATCAGCATCATGGTTCTGATAAGGCCACAGATGTCCTCATGTGGGGCAGACAGAAGCTTCTAGTTTACATATACAGTACTCCAGGAGCAATTTGAGATAAGTTGGCCTATCCAAGGCCAGCAGGGAGGCCAAATTCAGATAAACAATAATAGTTTGGGCGGCCAGACTCTGTTTTCTGTCTGCCATCAAAGTTCTGCTGGTACACTCAATGGCAAGTCCAAACAGCCAGAATTAGTGGACATTCCACTGGTTCATACTCAATTTATCATTCTCCAAGATGGAATCTGGATACTTATCTTCGGCAGATCCAAAATAAATGTGGCTGTTATTTGTCAAGGGCCTGCCAAAGATAAGTATCCGGATTTTGGGATCTTGGGATTTTTTAAGGATCATTGCGGTCCATTTCCGGGAATATCCGGAAATATAAGTATAAGTATATGTAAAGGATACGGAGATATACTACATCAGATCTTACCGTATATCTATGGTTTTAGTGCAGTGGGAATCCTTCATACTGGCGAGTTTCAGGAGCCGCAAGTGGCTCAGAAACCGCATCCAGCTTGCAGTTGAGCTCAGTAAGCATACAAGTCTGAGCGCTCGAAGCACAAATTAATTGAAACTGTTACCATGGTGCTTTAGCTGAGATCAAACAGATTATTTGACACTGAAAGATTAGCCACTGTAATCAGTTTGACCATTTGAAAATGAAAGCAGAAATCATTACAACCAATATGTCGCTTTTGTGACCTCAAACCACATTTAAGAAAAATAACGATGAAAACAGGTCGACTCAACAACCTTTGAGACTTTGTCAAGAAACTGAGATTTTGCTAAACCAGCTGTAATGAAAACTGGAAAATGTTAAATCAGAGGTGATTCCACAATGAGATCCATAGGTATGGGTTTTGAAAAGGTTTGTGCTTGCCAGAAAACCTTTTGTGGACAAAGTGACATAATGAGAAATGGTCTGTGGAAATGGAAGGACAAAGGTTAGCAAGAGGAATTAAACAAATGAAGAAATGTGGGTGGAAATGTGGCCACTGCAGTTCCCATCCTCTAACCTTGGATTTAGCTGCTTTAGCTGTTTTTTTGTTTTTTTGTAATTAAACCGGAAGTGTTTTATTGTAATGCTCTATTTCTTCTCCTTGATTCATTAAAATTTGTCTGGGAACGCTTATGGCAAACTTAAAACAAAAAAAATCTATGGTTTTAGAAAACTGTGGTTAGGATAAAAATGGCAACTTATTGGGGACTGCCTAGAAAGGCAGCCACTTATTATTATCCACCTGAATAGGGTCTTGCTTTTCCTTAAACTTTAATGCAGCCCAAACCACATTTGTGTGTACCTCAAAAAATGTTATCTCAAAATGACTGGCTAGGTGCTGTGATGTGTGCTATTACTTTTATTGTCATTTCAAGTTACCTGTACATTGGCGATGTAATTTACAAACAAAAACATATTTTTTCTCATTGAAATACACTGACAGAAGTCAAGTCATCTTTATTTATAGAGCACAGTTAAAACAGATAAACTGTTATCAAGGTGCTTCACAAACAACATAAAAGAGATTTAAAAAATTACAGAAAACGTAACACACACTAATGGTAAAACTATGAAATTGACAGCAGTAAAAATATAACAAAAATGTATGAGAACAGCATTAAAATGAAAACTCTTACTAGCTTCTAAATGCTAACTTTTGAAGCCATTTTTTCATTCATTCAACCTTTATTTAGACAGGTTAATCCCACTGATCCTAGAGGACTCATTTACAAGAGATACCTGATTTCTTAACAAAGAGTGATGACAACAATGGATAACAACGATGACAATAATCAATTGATAATGTCAAGATGGCTGACACAGCTACCCCAGAAAACTCAAAATTAACTAACTCAATCATTCTTTGAGTTATTGAGCTAAAATGAATTATGAAAGTTGTTATATATTCCTAAGCAAATTAAAAATCCAAGATAGCTGTCTTAATTGAAAGGAAAAATATGATTACTCAGCTATTTTAAAAGATATTGATCTGAAATTTGCTGACAGCGATGCACATTGCATTCTGAATTCAAATATAAAAATACAAGATGGCCACCAAAGCTAATTTCAAGCAACTCAGCAGTTTTTAGAGTTTTTCAGTTGAAATTTGATGTATTGGTTGCTAAGAACAATTCATAATTGTCTCTGGTTGAAAAATCCAAAAATTCAAGATGGCCACCTTAGCTTAAAGGAAAAAAAGGTGTAACTCATTGATTTGTTATCATATTGAGCTGAAATTTGGTACAGGGGTAGCTGAGACACAACCCCAATACGCAGTACTGTAAAATCACAATTTTAAAATGGCCGCAATGTGGCAGTCAATCATCCAGTGCACAGCATCATCTCCAGACAGCAGCAGACTGCTGTCATTGTCCTGCTCCACAGACAGACTGAGATATTAATTTCTGCCCAAGGTGCAACACTTTATCTCCACCTGTGAGGAGGGGGGGGGGGGCACAGAAACAGCACTGTTCTGTTATAGCCTGCTTTGTTTGCGCTCAACTTCATCTACCGTACATTATTTTGTTGATAGGCTCTACAACAAAACAAATTAGAACATGCAGGATGGCTCTAGCATTCCAGAATAGCCTATATGCCACGGGTAGTGGTGACGTACTTCCGTTAAAATGTGACCCGTAGGCTTCACTTCCGGTTCTGGTCGACAGCAGTTGTTTTTAGCGGTAGCTTCTAGAACTAGACCATGTAAAAGACACAAAAGATAAATTATCTGCGAGCTACTGGTACAACAAGAGAGATTTGTTGTGTGCCGTTGTGTCCAGTGAATAGCAGGTACAATAGAGCGCTTAGTTTTTTATATTTTAATGCCAGAGTTCGTGGCTAACCGAGTTAGCCTTAAAGCTAACACTCGGTTGTAGCTGGCGTTTTAAACCTCAGAATATTCAAGAGCCAGCATCAAACAGTGGTTAAAAATGAGCTGTACCTGCATTGTTCGAGTGTCCCTTCCACTTCCATGACCGGGGCTTTGGCAGAGAAGCAGAGAAGACAGCGAGGAGGAGGAGAACACAGCAGCTGCAGCTCAGTAAGAAACATGAATATGACTCGACTCCACACCCTGCACTTGTAGATTTAATGTTGGAGTCATGATGAGTGATTTAATAAAAGTTTGTAACTACATACTTTTAAAATAATATTCCGATTTTAACATATGTTTTCTAATTTGTAAATATGTTTGTAAACTCTTAGTAACTTCAGGGCTGTTACACCTCTGAAATATTCTCTGCTGTTTCCTTTAATATGAAACCAGAACTGTTTCACTTCAATTAAACTTTTATTTCCTGAGATGTAATTATTTATTTTAAAGCATAACTCTCATAAAGAGTTCTCCGTTTGGTTTTTTACTTGTAGGTAAATATGAACACTTGGTGGTTTTTTTTCCAGCTTTGCATCATCTGACCTCCTGATGTGTTCCTGCTGGTCCATGACTGCTCTGCTCTGCCATTCATGGTCGGTGTTCACCAAGAACTGAGAGGAACTCCCCATCAAGTTCAACTTGTGTTTATTTGTCTTATACAGGTTAACACAGAGTTAACAGTACAATGAAGTGCTCAGGATGAGAAGAGCAGATTTGACTTGCTAAAAATCAAAGAACAAACTACTGTACGTATACTAAAAGCATGCACAGTGAAAAAGTAATTATAATATTCACAAAGTCCTGAAGAGAGACGGATATAACAATGCAGCAGGATGAATTTGAATTAACTACTGCAAGTATTTCAAGCTAGTAATATAAGCTAACATGCACATAAAGTTTTAAATATATATATATATATATATATATATATATATAAATATATACACATACAGTATATATAATAATATATAATTATATGTATATATATATATATATATATATATATATATTAAAACTTTATGTGCATATATATGTATGCACATAATCAACATTACACAGGTTGTGTGACAAGTTATTGCACAAGTACTGTAGTGACATTGAGATTTAATTATTAGTTATTACCAGTTGTTCAGTGTTATTTATTGATTATTTAACCACACCACCCCGTCAACTCATACCCTGCAGCCCGTTGAGTTCTTCCTGTTCTTAAATGACCTTGACCTTGGATCAAAGCAACGGGACCTTGCTGACCCGTACGGTGTCCATCAGTCCACGGTCAGACGGATTTTCACAGCAACTTTGTATTGACAGTACTCGGCTCTACCTGAAGAGCAGATATGCAGAAATCTACCTGCAGACTTCAAGGACTACCCTGACACTACAGTCACACTACTTACTACTTGTAAGAAAATAAAATGTTCAAAACATTCTGACTTTTGTCTTCATTGATGTGTTATCACCCAAAAAAAATGTGTACTGTATTTTGGTTTAAGACAGGCTTAGAGTCGTTTTAGCCATTTTATTAAAAAGAAATTTGATGATAATGTTACATTACTGTACAAAACGTATGAGTCAAGCTAAATGAGGCACAATATTTAAACACTGTTTAAATTATATTATTATTATTACATCTTCTGACTAACTCCCAGCTTCCTCGACTGCTTTTGGAGATTTAAAAACATGTAATCAGTCAGATTACAGTGCCTCAGTGGAACAACTTGTTTGTTGTTGTTTGGATCCAATCTCAGCTCCTCACTGCTTCCCTCATGTTTGAGCTGTAGTGGTGGTGTCTTCCCACGTCTCACAAACATCTAGGATGGACCAGGGGTTCCCTCATCATCACCAACACCTGCCGTGTCCTGTGCAGTGAAAGAAAACATCTCTTATTAAGACCTGCTACAAACAGTGATTTAACAGGTTTGACTTCAGCTCAACTTTTGTAAACAAACTTGAATTAAAATAACTTTTGTTTCTAAATCTGCTCTAAATCTCCTGCCTCCTTGTTTGAAACTGAACTGTCAGGTGGCTTTGACTCAACAGTGGGGCTTCTGGTTCTCTTCCTCATGGACTGTGAACACTCAGCCATAACTGTCACTTCTCCTGCCTCCTTGTTTGAAACTAACATTTGTGTTAATAAGAAAACATTGTACAGACAAAACACGTTTACTCAACAGATTAGCAAGGCTAACTATGTTAGCTGTGTTAGCCTACGAGGTAGTTTGGTGAACTGAAAACAAATACCGACTTACCTTCATATTTATTTATGTAGTTGGACACAAAGCTTAAATCCTTTATCCTTCTTAATGTGGGCGCTTTAGAGAAGGTCTGAATTATTCTGTAGACATTATTAACAGTGACTGTCGGCAAGTCCTGCAGAGATCTCGTGAAGAACGCCATCGCTAACACCGTGTTGACTGCAAACCGGAAGTGCGTCTTACGGGTGAAGAATGCGGAAGTGATGGAACGGAAGTCCGTGGCATATAGCCTATTGGGGGGTTAGATGGGGTAGAGGTATTGCAGCCGTCTTGGGACTCAAAAGTCCCAGGCTCAATCCCCAGCTATTCCCACATGTCGTGGTTTCTCTGAGCAAGACACCCAATCCCTTATTGCTCCCCGAGCGGCTACATAGCTGCCCACTGCTCCACCTGGGTGTATCCCAGGTGTGATGGGTTAAATGCAGACTTGCAGAGAACTAATTTCACCATTGTATGGGAACATACAATGATGACAACACATAGTGATTATTATTATTATTATTATTATTATTATTATTATTATTATTATTATTATTATTATTATTATTATTATTATTACACAAACTATAGAAACTGTTGAGAAAGGTTTGAGATGCCCTGTCACCTCTGTGGCTATATTTAGAGAACAATTTTAGCACAATCTTTTCTAACTTGCTTGAACTTAAAACTGTGAGCCTCTGCATGACAAGAATGGATATTAAAAATCTCTGCTATTACTATTTTGAGGTATTTTATGTTTATGTTTATTAAATTTGTTCATTTTTTTTTTTTACAAAAGAAACAATACAAGACAATCCCATAAATGATATTGTACAAAATGTAAAAAAATGAAAGGTAGCAGAAAGAAGAATAAATCTTATTATATCTGCCCCTTTTTTCCAACAATCAGATTGGGATCAGATTTTGGAAACTATACCTCTCTAACTTTTATTGCTAACTAGTTACAGGCAAAGTCTGTTGGAGTCAGCCTCCCCACCATCACATACATCTACATCTCCAGATGCAGGAAGAGAACCACCTGCATCATGAAGGACCCCACTCACCCAGCACACACACTTTTGCCCCACTCCCCT
Organism: Garcialebias charrua; assembly: GCA_038048925.1. Taxonomy (NCBI): domain Eukaryota; kingdom Metazoa; phylum Chordata; class Actinopteri; order Cyprinodontiformes; family Rivulidae; genus Garcialebias; species Garcialebias charrua. The sequence goes on from JBBPBX010016278.1 coordinate 19,308, forward strand.
CAAGCAGAAGGTTGCGGAGCATTAAGTGTAGAACTACTAGACTCAGGAACAGCTTCTACCCTGAAGATGTTAGACTCATGTGATGTTAGACGCAAGATGGCCGCGCTCAGTGCAGCCGCAGCTTCACGAGTTCCCGGATCATCTCTAGTTTTTAGTAATTTTAAAAGTGTTTTTGTACCTGACTCTGCGCGTGTTTTGCGGGTGAATTACAGCCGAACTGATCTGTTAAGAATTGGAGCGGATTTACCACAGGGCACAGCTGAAATCAGCAACGAACTCAAATCAGAACTCGGAAGATTGGACCTGCTGAAAACGTCCTTCTGGAAGCAGATGCACTCCAGGGGAAAGAAAAGAAAGCGCTGCTCACGAGGAAAGAAGCGGGGTTGTCGTGCAGGAATTATGACGAGAATGCGGAAAGACGCTAAAACCGGTAAACCCCCGATGCCGGCTCTTTTCCTGTCTAACGTTCGCTCACTCGACAACAAGATGGATCTACTTCGTTTGAGGGTAACCACGTCGGAGGAGATGAGAAGATGTTCCGTGCTTTGTCTTACGGAAACGTGGATTTCTGAGGAGACTCCAGACTCTGTTTACGAGCTGGACGACCGGCTCTTCTTCAGAACAGACCGGTGCTTCGAGACTACGGGGAAAACGCGAGGTGGTGGTGTTTGTATTTACGTACACAAAGATTGGTGCACGAACTGTGCTGTGATAAAAAGAGCTTGTTCAGCTGCCGTGGAGTTGATCACAATAAGATGTAGGCCGCATTATATGCCACGTGACTATTCAGTGATCGTAATCAGCGTTATTTACATAGCACCCGATGCTAATGCTAACGACGCCCAGAGAGAGATTCACGACTTACTCACCTCGCTGGAATGTAAATATCCTGAGGGGCTTTTCATTGTTTGCGGGGACGTCAATCACGTGGATCTCCAGGTGTCCCTCCCAGCCTTCAATAAGAACGTCTTCGCAGCCACGAGAGGAGATAAAACACTCGACCAAGTCTTCACAAATGTAAAGGGGGCATACACGGCGAAGACACGCCCAGCGCTCGGATCTTCAGACCACGACTCTCTGATTCTGGCGCCAAGAGAACTCCCTCCACTCAGGCGCCGGAAGCCGGAACAAAGAGAAATAACAATCTGGCCTCAAGATAGTTCCCCCATGTTGAGAGACTGTTTTGAGAGGACAAACTGGTCTGTTTTCAGAGAAGCAGCCACTGATGGTAGTTCAGTGGACATGGAATTGTACGCTTCCTCAGTCCTGGGTTACATCAGTACATGCTCTGAAAATGTATCCATAAAAAAATATGTGAAATCCTACCCGAACCGGAAACCCTGGTTAAATAAAGAAGTTCACGCCTTGCTAGCAGCCAGAGACACTGCATTCAAGTCAGGAGATAAAGTGGAACTGAGAAAGAGCAGGAATGAACTGAAGGATGGCATTAAGAAGGCCAAGGCCACGTATGCACAGAGGATCGAGGGACAGTTCACCTCACAAGACCCACGGAGCATGTGGAAGGGTATTAAATGCATAACAGACTACAAAGGCAAAAACAAACAATGCCCCAGGGACCCATCTCTGCCTGATGCCCTCAATAAGTTTTATGCACGTTTTGATGATCCAAACAGACCTGCTAGCACCAGACTCACCTCATCACCAGATGAAGAGCATCTCAGGGTGTCCGCAGCAGAAGTGAGAGGCAGTCTCAGAAAGATTAATCCTCATAAAGCAACCGGACCAGACAACATCCCAGGGAAAGTTCTGAAGGAATGTGCGGACCAGCTCTGTGAGGTGCTGGCTGACATCTTCACCACCTCACTTGCACTGGAGTCAGTTCCCACCTGCCTGAAGACCGCGACCATCATCCCAGTCCCAAAGAGCTCCACAGTGACTGGTCTGAATGACTATAGACCGGTGGCCCTCACCCCGATAGTCGCTAAATGTTTTGAGAAACTGGTCATGTCCCACATCAAGGCAACCGTCAACATCAATGAGGACCCTCATCAATACGCATACCGTGAGAACCGATCAACAGAGGACGCCATTTCTTCCGTGGTCCACACTGCTCTCACCCACCTGGATCAGAAAGACTCATACGTGCGTCTGCTCTTTGTGGACTTCACATCTGCCTTCAACACCATGATCCCCCAAACTCTGATAGACAAACTATCTACACTTGGACTAAGCCCCTCTATTTGTAACTGGATACTAGACTTCTTAACAGACAGACCACAGTCCGTGAAGATCCACAACTTCTCCTCCTCCACCATAACCCTCAGCACTGGCTCTCCTCAGGGATGTGTGCTGAGCCCCCTTCTGTTCACTCTGCTCACATATGATTGTACAGCCACACTTCCAGGCTGTCATATTGTTAAGTTTGCAGATGATACAGCGGTGGTGGGATGCATCACAAACAATGATGAGTCCAGCTACAGACAGGAGGTGGAACATCTGGAGAGCTGGTGCAAAGAGAACAATCTTCACATGAATGTGAAGAAGACAAAGGAGATGATTGTGGACTTCAGAAGGAACAAACACACCCATGCCCCACTGATAATAGGTGGGTCTGCAGTGGAAGTGGTCTCCAGCTACAAATACCTGGGTGTACACTTGAATGATAACCTCAGCTGGAGCAACAACACCACCAGCCTGATCAAGAAAGGTCATCAGAGACTCTACTTCCTCAGACGGCTGAGACGAGCCGGCCTGAGCAGCCCAGTTCTCACCTCGTTCTACAGGTGTGCAGTGGAGAGCATCCTGTGCTCCAGCATCAACGTGTGGCATGGAGGCTGCACAGTTGAAGAAAGAAAAGCTCTGCAGAGAGTGGTGAAGGCTGCACAGAAGTCTGTTGGAGTCAGTCTCCCCACCATCACAGACATTTACACCTCTAGATGCAGGAAAAGAGCCACCTGTATCATGAAAGACCTCACTCATCCAGCACACTCACTCTTTGCCCCACTCCCCTCAGGACGGAGGTTGAGGAGCATCAAGTGTAGAACCACTAGACTGAGGAACAGCTTCTACCCTGAGGCTGTTAGACTCATGAATAAATAAAAATAAAATTAAAATAAACACTGCAAAATATCACATCATGGTGATGCTGATATGTTTTCTTGTTGCTGTGTTCATCTGTGACCATCTGTGACCATCTGCTCATACAAACTCATGTTCGTGCTGCTGTTTATTCCCACTATATTAGGCTTAGTGTATTACTAGTTGATGTTTTTCTTAGTTAGTTCTCGATGTTATTACTGTTTTTCTCTTTCATTTGTTGTTGGATGTAACTGGGACCTCGTGTACATAATCTCGTTTTCATCTCATGTACCACATGCGGTGCAAATGACAATAAAGACTCTCTCTCTCTCTCTCTCTCTCTCTCTCTCATGAATCTCGAAACAGGATAATCACTGTAATGTCACTTTGATTGTTGACATGTGTTGCTGATCTCATGCTGCTGATTACTGGTATTTCTTGTTGCTGTATTCATTCACTCATACTCAAAGTCAAAGTCAAAGTCAAAGTCAACTTTATTGTCAGATCTGCAATATGTACAGTGCAGGACATACACAGGACCGAAATTGCGTTTCTCTCAGTCCCTCGGTGCAACAGTAAACATCTAAACATTGAAACACTGAAACATATAATAATAGACATAAGCATAAAATAGTAAACCTAACACTGTCCTGAGTTTTTTGCATAGTGGTATAAGAGTATGAAAATTTACACCAACTCTAAAACTAAAACATTAAACATTTAATGAACATAATATTGTCCTGAGTTTTTGCATACTAGTATAAAAAAAGAGTATAAAAAGTATAACTAAAATAAACTAAAGGTTTCTAGCATTGACATTTGCAAAGTGGCAAAGCAGCGTATGAGTCAATGTACACAGTATATGTATGAGGTAGTAGTTGATGTTGTTGTAGAGGCAAAAAGTGGCATATGCAGTAAGGCACATTGGGCATCCCTAAATAAGACCGTTCAGAGCACACTGTATATGTACCAGCAGTGGTGTAGATATTAGAGTAGTGTAAATAAATGTAAACAGTAGTAATTACATGTAAGCAGTAGTAATAAAAGTAAACAGTATTAATAAATGTAAACAGAGAATGTAAACAGTATTATGATTATAGGCAGTGATGTAATACAGACATTAGTGCAAGTATGAGAAGTAGTGCAAACTGTATGAGCACATGACCGAGAGTTTAGTGATTAACCCGTTTGATGACACAGAGTCTAGTGTTAAAAACTTTGTGTTGAGTGATAATATGTGAGAAAGTTTTAGTGTTAAGGCAGTTCAAATGGGAGGGGAGGCAGAGCAGGCAGAGTGTTTAGCATTCTGACTGCCTGATGAACAGAGCTGTCTCTCAGTCTGCTGGTTCGAGCCTGGAGACTCCTCAGTCTCCTCCCTGATGGCAGCATCCACTCACAAAGACTCATGTTCGCGCTGCTGTGGTTCGGTGTATTGTTTTGCACTATTAGTGACTAGGGTATATCTTAGATCCTTTTGCATACTGTTTGGCATTAGTTTAGCATATTTCTTAGTTTATATCTTGGATCCTTGGACACTTTATCCATCCATCCATCCATTTTCTTCCGCTTATCCGGGGTCGGGTCGCGGGGGTAGCAGCCTAAGTAGGGAGGCCCAGACTTCCCTCTCCCCAGCCACTTGGAGCAGCTCCTCTGGGGGAATCCCAAGGCGTTCCCAGGCCAGCCGAGAAACATAGTCCCTCCAGCGTATCCTGGGTCTTCCTCTGGGTCTCCTCCCGGTGGGACATGCCCGGAACACCTCACCAGGGAGGCGTCCAGGAGGCATCCTAACCAGATGCCCGAGCCACCTCAACTGGCTCCTCTCGATGTGGAGAAGCAGCGGCTCTACTCCGAGTCCCTCCCGGATGACTGAGCTTCTCACCCTATCTCTAAGGGAGAGTCCAGCCACCCTGCGGAGAAAACTCATTTCAGCCGCTTGTATCCGAGATCTTGTTCTTTCGGTCATAACCCAAAGCTCATGACCATAGATGAGGGTGGGAACGTAGATCGATCGGTAAATTGAGAGCTTTGCCTTTCGACTCAGCTCTCTCTTCACCACGACAGACCGGTCGACAGACCTTGGACACTTTATATTTTTGCTATTGTTAGATGTAACTGGGACCCTGTGAACACAATTTTGTTACACCTCATGTACCACATGTGATGCAAATGACAATAAAGAAACTTGACCCTTGACCCTTCTTCTTCTAAGATTTGTTTTCCTGCTGCAGTAACTGCAGCATCGACTCACTTCTTAGTATTACAGACCTTCTTTATTTCAGTTCTGCAGAACCAGGCTTGTATTTCTGTATGTGTCACCACAGAAAACAACAACTCAGGGTTTCTGATCAAATAAAATCAATGTTTTATGTTTTGCATCTAGAGAGGTGATGGTTTGGATAAAATATGTGTTTTGGATTGGCTTGTCATGAGCCAAGTTCTGCTAAAGTTTTCTTCCTCATAAGGGAGTTTTTTTCTTTCCACTGTCACCTTCATGATTGCTCAAGATGAGAGTTCTGCGATGGAGTTAAATTCAAAGCAGTCTGCTCCTCAGATAAAAAGTGTTAAATATTATTTTTTATATATGAATGTTTCTCTTAACATTATTTTTATGAAACTTTCTGTTCAGTGCCCTGAGACGACTTCTGTTGTGACTTGGTGCTATGTGAATACAGTAAACTGAATTGAATTGGATTGTCCATATGTGGGCTTTCCTTGCAACACAGATTTAACCTAAACTTACATGAAGTATCAATGTCACCAAGAACAACTGAAGGGATCAGCTGGGAATGACTGTATTTGTGTTTGTGCATACAGTGTGTATTTCAGAGACTGATTACTGCAAGTGAGGCAGCACGGTGGCTCAAGTGGTAGAGATGCTCCCTCTCAGTGAGCAGGTTACCCTGGTTCAAATCCTGGTCTGGGAGACTTACTGCGTGGAGTTTGCATGTTCTCCCCATGCATACATGTGTTTTCTCCAGGTACTTTGGTTTCCTCCCACAGATCAAAAACATATATGTTAGACTGATTGGCAACTCTAAATTGTCCCTAGTTTTGAGTGAGAGAGTGAATGGTTGTTTGTCTCTGTGTCCCTGTGATGGACTGGAGACCTGTCCAGGGTGTCCTCCGCCTTTCGCACATTGACAGTTGGACATGGGCACCAATGACCCCCACGACCCCAAAAGGAAGAAGCAGGTAAAAGATAATGGATCATCATTTTTGGTTGATGGTAGTAAGTTTTTAAACGGGATTTGAAAACCGAGAGGGAGGAGGCCTGTCTGATGAACAGAGGTAACTTGTTCCAAAGTCTTGGGCCTGCTACAGAGAACGCACTGTCACCTCTGCGTTAAAGACGAGTTCCTGGAACTTTGAGAAGTAACTGATCCGCTGACCTCAGAGAACGTGGTGGGACATACAGCTGTAGCAAATCATAGAGATAGGCGGGGGCGAGACTGTTCAGTGATTTGTAGACATACAGGAGAATTTTGAACTGGATTCGAAGATGAACCGGTAGCCAGTGCAGGGAGGCCAAGACTGGTGTAATGTGCTCTCTTTTGCCTGTACTGGTTAAAAATCAGGCTGCTGCATTTTGGACCAGTTGTAGTCGTGCAATGGTGGTCTGACTGATACCAAACAGGAGTGAATTGTAGTAATCAAGCTTATATGTGATGAATGCATGTATTACAGTCTCCAGGTTTTTTTGGGATAATATGAGCTTAAACTTAGACAGTTTCCTCAGCTGGAAAAAAAAACAGGATTTAACGATCATATTTACATGACTGTTGAGTTTCATGGAAGGGTCCATTATCACTCCCAGATTAGTGATTCTTTGTTTTTTTGACAGGGCTAGAGCAGAAAGGTTGATGCAGTGGTTAGTGATCGTGTCATTGAGGGAACAACATGGCTTCAGACATATTTTCATTGAAACTTAAGAAATTTAAAGCTATCCAGTCCCTGATGTCACCCAGGCAGTCGAGCAGAGGTTGAATAGAGTGTATACCATTGTGTCTTAGGGGGAAGTAAATTTGACAGTCATCGGCATAGAAGTGAAAAGATGCTGTGTTTCTGGAAAATAGCACCAAGTGGCAGTAAGTATAAGGAGAATAGGAGAGGACCCAGGATGGACTCCTGCGGATCCCCCATTTAAGTGCTGCCGCTGCAGCACTAAAATCTTTGATGAAAACACAAAAGGACCCATCAGAGAGGTAGGATCTGAATCGATTGAGGGCTGACCCTGTGATGCCCACCCACTGCTCCAACCTAGCAATGAGAATCTTATGGTTGATGGCGTCAAAAGGGGATGTAAGGTCCAATAGGACAAGCAGCACAGAATCACCAGTGTCTGTGGAGAAGAAGATATTAAAAACCTTCAGTAGGTCAGTTTCAGTGCTGTGGAGAGGTTTAAAGCCAGATTGGAATAACTCAAGGATAGTGTGGAAGCACTTCAACTGGGACTCAACTATTTTTTTTCCAGAAGTTTAGAAACAAATGGGAGTCTGGAGACAGGCCTGACGTTGGATACGACTGAGGGGTCAAGTATTTATTTTTATTTATTTTCAGGAGAGGTTGAACAGCAGCTTGTTTAAAGGTTTTTGCATGTTGAACTAGTTTTGGCTGTCACCAGCAAAGTGGTTGATCCACTATGAGAAGGTGCTATTTATAAGACTGAGTTTGTTGCAGGTCCTCAGACTGAAGAAAGTATTTTGGATAAAATACAAAACGTTTCAGCAAAGAGGAATTTGTCCATAGGTCCTTAATTTCTGTTTTTCCATTTTTGCAACACATAACAGTAAGAGGTCAAAGTATAAATGCACAGAAGACTAAAAACAAGCTGACACAGGCAAAGACAAATAAACAGGATTAAATCACAGCAGGCCTTCTTTAAAGCAACGTTATTCAGACGCGTGGTTTTGACAGCCATCTCCCTGTTGAGGTGACTTTCAGTGTAGAAAGGAGGTAATTTGCACTAAAACACCCAAGCACTAAAAGCTAAAAGCCCAAGAGCTTTAACTGCTTTCTCATGATTATCCTCTAATGGTTTTAAATTAGCTGAGCATAACCATACGCCTCTTGTGCATTGACTACCATATCATTCCTCTAAATGTCACTGTGGGGATTGGCAGGGGGTAAATATAGCAGGGGACAAAATGAGCCAAAAAGAGGGGGGAAAAAGTTAAATGGTATAAACAACATGGGCATTATAAAGGATTTGTGTTTTACAATGTGTTGATCAGCGTGTGGCAATAACTGAACTGTAGAATTATTATTTGTGCAACATGGAACAAAAGTACCACACAATTCTGATGTACCGGTAGCTTCTTTTTTCATTGTCTACAATCACTGGTGTGGGTTTGTTTTAACAACCCGCCTGTGGAATAAATTCTACAAAGCTGTCTTCTTGTTTCCTGCTTCTTGTAGGTCTACTGAAATGGAAATAGAGTTTGACACAGTAATCTGTGTGTTGCAATAAACAGTTTCAGTTGAGCATAAAGTGATCTGACAGAATCCAGATGGTGCAGATTTCATCCAGTATTTCCTGCTGCCTCTCTTGTCTCTGCTCAAAGCTTGATTTGATAAAAAGTATGCATTTGAGAGAGATCAAGTAGCAATATTGGTGATTTTTTTCTTTTCAGAGTCAGAGAATCTTTATTGTCATTCGCACCACATGTGATACATGTGATGAAACGAGATTATGTACACAGCGTCCCAGTTACATCCAACAATAAAATGTAAAAGAAAAACAGTAATAACATCTAAGATATGAACTAAGAAAAACATCAACTAAAAATACACTAAGCATTGATATCATAGAAAAACATTACTCCAAACAGCAGCACGAACATGAGTCTGTATGAGCAGATGAGCACGAATGAACACAGCAGCATGAAACAGATCAGCAGCAACATGATGTGATTTTTTCACAGTGATTATTCTTATTATTTATTTATTCATGAGTCTAACAGCCTCAGGGTAGAAGCTGTTCCTCAGTCTAGTGGTTCTACACTTAATGCTCCTCAACCTCCGTCCTGAGGGGAGTGGGGCAAAAAGTGTGTGTGCTGGGTGAGTGGGGTCTTCATGATGCAGGTGGCTCTCTTCCTGCATCTGGAGGTGTAGATGTCTGTGATGGTGGGGAGACTGACTCCAACAACTTCTGTGCAGCCTTCACCACTCTCTGCAAAGCTTTTCTTTCTGCAGCTGTGCAGCCTCCATGCCACACGTTGATGCTGGAGCACAGGATGCTCTCCACTGCACACCTGTAGAAGGAGGTGAGGACTGAGCTGCTCAGACCAGCTCGTCTCAGCCGTCTGAGGAAGTAGAGTCTCTGATGACCTTTCTTGATCAGGCTGGTGGTGTTGTTGCTCCAGCTGAGGTTATCATTCATGTGTACACCCAAGTACTTGTAGCTGGAGACCACTTCCACTGCAGATCCACTTATGTTCAGTGGGGTGTGGGTGTGTTTGTTCCTTCTGAAGTCCACAATCATCTCCTTCATCTTCTTCACATTTATGTGAAGGTTATTCTCTTCGCACCAGCTCTCCAGGTGTTCCACCTCCTGTGAGCAGAGGGGAGCCAGTGCTGAGGGTCATGGTGTTGAAGGCAGACGTGAAGCCCAAAAAGAGCATATGGACGTAGGAGTCCTTCTGCTCCAGGTGGGTGAGAGCAGTGGAGATGGCGTCCTCTGTTGATGGATTCTCGCTGGATGCGTACTGGTGAGGGTCCTCGTTGCTGTTGATGGTTGTTTTGATGTGGGTCATGACCAGTTTTTTGAAGCATTTAGCGACTATCGGGGCGAGGGCTACTTTTTCATGTATTTCTACAGTCTAACCCTGACCTCAAACCTAACCCTTCCACACATCCTCAACTCACAATAGAAACGCATGCAATAATTGTTTTATTATAGTTTGATTAAAATTCATCCAGTGGTTTTGGAAAAAAAAATTCTGACAGACCAAAAGAGTTGTCTTTAAAAATGAAATTGTACTTTGTAAAAATTTAAAGAGAAATCTTAGGACTCAGAAAATCATAATCCACCTTCTATGGTAAGTAATAAAATACACTTCCTGTTTTTTTTTCCCAGAGCATTTTCATGTTTCTCCGTCAACATGGTGAAAATGAAAAACCTGCTAATGCAGCAGAACACGATGGTGGAGGCTGTTCCTACAGTCCTTTTCTCGTTTTAAGTTCTGCCAGGTGTTCAGCCCTGGGGTCATACCTGAACTTTCTAAACGCTCAGCCATCACACCTCTGAGAAACATGTGACAGTTGAAGTTAAAAAAAAAATCCAAATGTGTGTCGAGACCTTACAAAACTAGGTGTGGCGTGAAGGAGTGAAAGAGAGGGAAAAACTGAGGGCTCACCGATTTAGTTTGGTTCTCTTCGACAGTTTAACAAAGTTTTATGCTTACAAACCAAGAAAAAAACTGACTGGTGGATGAGTTGGCTTATCTGTGATTATGGCTTGGACTTTATTCCTAAAAAAGAATCTCTTGCTTTTGACAGTGCTGTTGTCGGTGAGTACAGTGCCGGTAAATGTCTTAATCTTGTGCTTACTGCAAACCTCAGGCCATCAGTAGTAGAACAATTTTTACTATATTAGTCCATATATGATCAAATCTAAGTTCAAAGTTTTGTTATTAGTTCCTTCCATATGTTTTTTGAACTTCACATTTCATCTTATTTTCAGTTGTTCCAGTCATTCATGTGTCAAACGTTCTGCTCTTTTAGGACAGTATGGTTATAGCTTTTGGTTATAAAACCTTTCATACTTAAAGAAATAAAAACTTTTTTTCTTTTTGAAGTGTATGTCTTCAAATATGTGAAAATCTTTTGTACTTTATTCATTTCTAGCTTTTAGTTAAAGTTTTGCTGGTTTTACCTTTTAGCTCTTGTTTTGCTAGTTATGACCTTTAGCTTTTGTTTAGCTCATTTTCACAGAAAAGCTCACTTTTCTCATTCTAAATTCAAGTAGATATGCTGGATTATTTTCCACATACACAACTTTTAAGTAACCTGTAGCTTGTTTGTCAGTATAATTAACTTGATTAATTTACACATGTGAAATGTGCTAACAAATTGCTCAGTCAAGTTTTTGAAATGAAGGCTAACGAGAAGTTGCTCAACCACTTTCTGGGAATTTGTTTTATGTCATGTCAACCACAAAAAAAAGTCATAAAGGAAACAAAGACGTTTGATCTGAGGCACACCCTGTTCCAAAGCTGTACCGTACATCCAAAATGTGAATTTTGAATGTTTGTCAAATAAAAGCAGACTTAAAAATAAAATAATTCAGTCCCAATAATTTATATAGATTTCTAATTTAAGTTGTGTCAGTCCTCAATGCAAAAAAACCAACAGGTTACATTTATGCGGTGGTGGAGAAAGTACTCAAACACTGTACTTAAGTAAAAATACAAATAAACAGACAAAAATGTACTCTAGTAAAAGTAGAAGTACCATATTAATGTTTTTACTTAAGTAAAAGTAAATAAGTACTTGCTTTTAAAAATATTTAAAGTATTAAAGTAAAAGTACTTGCTGAATGTATTACCTAATGCAATGGTCTACAGTATCATTAAGTGTGCTACCGTATGTATATTTTCTGTAATATATTAATAGTATTGTACCATTTTAATGAGTAATGCTGCAGATAATGCATGCTTTTATTGTGACACTGTGCACTCTTGGGCTTGTTATTATGTGCATCAGAATTTCAGGGATGACATGCAGAGTTAAATGTCATTAAAGGGCGAGATACACTCGAGCGTCCTCACGATACGCCAATACGCAGCGTACGTACGCCCCGTACGCAGCGTAGCCCCGCGTAGCCCCTCAGGGCAAGTACGCGCAAAAGTATTTTTTTACTACGCATACGCGATTCGCATACGCGATGCGCGGTGTCTGACCTAAACTTCCCCGGCGCCGGACTGTTTTGTATGTTACACAAATGAAATAAATTCCTCTTTTTTATCGCTGATCGGGCCTTTTCTTTTGTTTTTTTGCCTAAAGTCAAGTAACCGCTTCTTCCTCCGTTCACTCGATGAATGAAATGAATGAATTCAGGTCCTACCTGGGTGCGCGATGTTTTATATATTCCCTGGTGGGCTGTGGTGGGCTGTGGGCTGCAGGAAAAGCACTCCGTGCTCAGCTGCTCATATTACAACAAGGAGAACGCGAGCGTTTGGAGCGAAAAACTAGCGGAAGTGACGATCGGAAGTGACGGTACGGAGGAAATGACGTTAGAATTTGGAGCGAAAACACGAGAATCTACGCGAGAACGAAAGCCGAGTGTAGCAGCGGCTCCGTATACGCGCGTATACGCACGTATACGCGCATATACGGAGTCTGCTTCAGTGTATCTCGGGCTTAAGCCAAATAAGAAAGAGGAATGATTGAAAGTTTTTACTTAACACAAAGTAAAACTAATGCGTCATTTTAACTGCAGTAAACACATTTAAGTAAAAGTTATCTGCCTGAAAAAAGGCACATTAGACAAATGTAACAAAGGAATATCTGATCACTTCCACTTCAGTTTGTCATCAACTCTAGTTAAAAAACTGTCTAGTCAACCTTGTAATGGGTCAATAGTGAACAATATTTTAACTTCCTGACACCATTTTCAAAATTTGGACCTGAGGGTTGAGACATTTGGAGACATCTCTTGACTCCTGTCCTGATATCATGAACTGACACATTTTAATATCGCAGCAAGAATTTCTTGTTCAAGTTCAAAAGAAGTTGGTTTTCAAAGTTTTTCAAGTCCAGTCTGACTCTTCAGGGAAAGAGAATCTGTCCTGCTGTACTGAACAGTATTTCAATAATCTTTCAATAGTCTTTCAATAGTCTTTCAATAAGGTCATGGGTGTTGTGTATCTTCTGGCTGACTCTCCACAGTGGAATCCATTTTGGGTGTGTTAGTGGTGCTGTGGGTGCTCCCAGCTCAATGACATTTATACTAGAATATAGGTCATTGGCCCAGCTCTTCTTGAAGGCGGATCTAAAGTACCTGTCCACTTTGCAGTGATTCAGTGGACCAACTCCCCTCTCACCACTGGTTACTTTCAAACTAATGAACAAATAACTTGTATGTACTAACTATGTAACTTGTAACACAACACATATTAGAAATGTAGTGTAGTAGAAAGTACAAATACTTCATGTAAAATGTAATGGAGTAAAAGTAAAAGTATCTACATTCAATTCTACTGAAGTAAAGTACAAATACATGAAAAATGTACTTAAGTCCAGTAACAAAGTACTTTTACTTAGTTGCATCCCACCACTGCATTTATGTCCAATTTATATACAAGTCAGTTCACTTAAATAAGCTTTATTTCGATTCAAATCCAAATAAAGGCTGAGTTAGACTTGCGCTTTGGTCCGCAGGCTGGAGCGCGCGCGCCGCGCGTGCGCATCAGCCGTGCGTGCGCATCAGCCGTGCGGCGAAATGCGTTTACAGTGTCGCCTCTGTGTTTATGGTTGACGCACCGCGGCGCATGGCAAAGTGCTGTTCTTTTACGGACCAGCAGGAGGCAGTACCCTCTAAAACCTGTGCATATGTTGCAAGAAAGGTGTAGAAGAAGAAATCTACCGTAGAAGAAGAACTGTTTGAAATCACACAACAAAAACAAATAGCTTTCCGCTCGCGTGCTGAACTGTTGTCTTTATTTGCGGTTTTAATGCATGGAGTCAGCGGAGGAGAAAGCGATCACGTGACTTTTGGCGAAAAAACAAAAGAAAAGTCCGACTCCAGATCAGGAATGAAGGAGAATTTAATACATTTGTGTCACAAAACATTCCTCCATGCGTCGCGACTCCGTCTCCACGACCACAGCGGCGCAAACAGCTGCAGGCTCCGGCGTGAAGAGGGTGAAGGCTGTCGGTGGGGACCTGTCAATCAAATCGTAGCGCCCACCGCGCGCGCAGAGGCTTGCGGAGTTTCAAAAATTCAGAGGTGCACGACACGCGCTAATCCCACGCGCGGGGCCAACGCGCAGGGGCGGGGACTGTGAAATTGCGTCACTTTTGGAGCACGCACCCTCGCGCGCTGCGCGACGTGTCGAGTATGAATCTAGCTTTCAGCTTCAAGCAGCAACTGCTTTCCTCAGCAGTTTTGTGGCTTCGAGTCACTAACAATGGCAGAAAGAACTGCCACTCATCAGATATTACACCTGGGTGTTTCTGTCTGTAACTCTTATTATGAGCGTGTCACCTACAACATTTTTTAGGTGAAATTTTATTTCTTAGGTGGTAAAGAGTTAAAGGTTAATTATGACAGACATACTGTAGTTATGAACAGGACACCTGTACCATGTACCATGAGAAACGTGTGAGACTAGATGTTAGTTCTGTGAATTACCATGTTTCATTGCAAATAAATGATTGTGGCAGTGTACTGATATTAACGTGCCTTCACATGAAATGTTATTTTCTGCCAAATGGCTGTTGTAGAAATTTGCAACAAAAAAGGCTAAAATTAGTTTAAAATATCCTGAATTATGCTCAATAATGCAAGTAGAAAAAAATCTAACAAAGCTAAGTCAGGTCCTCTGGACGGTTTCTTTTTTGTTGAAACATTTCATCTTTCCTCCATTAAAACTTACCATACCATACCATACCATTTTATTTAGAGTACTTAAAACAGCAACAAGGCCAACCAACGTGCTGTACAAACAGACAAACAACAGGAGCAACATGATCCAGAGCCTTTAAGCAGATAGAGTTGAACTGGGATGTCAGCTCCTCGGTGGTGGAGAGAAACACTGGGGGCTGAATTACCATTTCAGAGTTGTAAACATCTATGAAACGTACGGCAGTGAAGTAGTTAATGGCCCAACTAAGACGTGCAGGAGCACACGGCTTAGGAGTTAGACAGGGAGGGTGAACTCAAACCGGACTGGCATGTGGTCTGAAAACAATTTGTCACTGATTTCAAAATTAGTAACAGTCTCATTACGAGTTAAAACAAGGTCCAGTGTATGTCTGCGCTCTTGGGTGGGACTGTTTACATGTTGATTTAGATTAAATGAGTCCAATAAATTAAAAAAATCCTTAACCAAAGGCTTCTTATGACAGTACACATGCAAATTAAAATCCCCAATAATGAGAACATGATCATATTTTGGTGTGATTTCAGCCAAGAAATAAGAAAATTAATTTATGAAATCCTTAGATCAAGGTGGGCGGTAGACGAGTACGTATAAAGTCGCAGGCGAATGGCTGAGTTCAAAGACAGTCAGCTCAAAGCTGGAGCAGGAAACCGGGATGGACAGTTGTTTACAGTCAAAAGTTGATGTAAATATTGTTAATAATCCACCACCACGCCGGCCTGGTGGCTGCGGGTAGTTAAAATACAGACAGTTCGGTGGTAATAATTCTGTCAAAGCGCTGGACTCACCCAGCGACATCCAAGATTCTGTGATGAAGAAAAAGTCCAAATCAGATTTTCAATAACAGCCCCTCTGGGTCAAGCAGTGCACTGCACCGGCTGACAACTCCCGTTGTTTACCTGGTCCGGGCGCACGGGAAGCTGGCGATGGAAACCATGACCACCAGCTGGAGAAAAAGATGCAGCACGTAGGGCTTTAAGCTTCATCAGCTGGCCAGCGTGTTTTCCCT